>JAOVVA010095258.1:0-12214 GCA_028565275.1 Leiocassis micropogon | reverse complement strand
GATTCATACACATTCACATTCCATACAAACTTAAATAATTCTTTTGATTGTGTAAAGCTGCTTTGCAACAATGACAACTGTTAAAAGCTCTATACAAATAAAATTTTATTGAATTTAATTGAAAAAACAACCAAACCAAAAACAAAATAAGAAATCCAAAAACAAAATAAAAAAACTAAAAACAAAATAACAAATCCAAAAACAAAATCAAACCGAAAACAAAATAACTAATTCAAAACCAAAATAACCAAACTGAAAACAAAATAAATTCAAAAACAAAATACCCAAATTGAAAACAAAATAACAAATCCGAAAACCAAATAAAACTGAAAACAAATTAACTCATTCAAAAACAAAATAACCAAACTGAAAACAAAATAACAAATTCAAAAACAAAATACCCAAATTGAAGACAAAATAAATCCGAAAACAAAATAAAATTGAAAACAAAATAACTCATTCAAAACCAAAATAACCAAACGGAAAACAAAATAACTAATCCGAAAACAAAATAACAAATCCAAAAACAAAACAAAACTGAAAACAAAATAACAAATTCAAAAACAAAATACAAATTCAAAAACAAAATAAACAAACTGAAAACAAAATAAACAAACTGAAAATAAAACAAAACAGAAAACAAAATAACAAATAAAAAACAAAATACAAATTCAAAAACAAAATAAACAAATTGAAAACAAAATAACAAATCCGAAAATAAAACAAAACAGAAAAAATAACAAATAAAAAAACAAAATACAAATTCCAAAACAAAATAAACAAACTGAAAACAAAATAACAAACCCGAAAACAAAACAAAACTGAAAACAAAATAACAAAACTGAAAACAAAATAAATTCAAAAACAAAATAACAAAACCGAAAAGAAAATGACAAAAATGAAAAAACAAAATTACAAAACTGCAAATAAAAAAATGTACAAATCAAGAAACAAAATAACAAATTTGAATACAAAATAACTAATCCGAAAACTCTACCAGGTGATAACGTGGGTTTAACTCCCTCTGTATCACACTTTGGTTTATGGGTCATTTGTATCAGATGAATGAGTTCCTTTGATTTACCCGTATGAGATGATGGAATGCCGAGCTGCCACTGTTTGGCCCTTGATTTATGATCAGTTGCATAAATAGGATGAATGTGAAATGTTCTCTATATGGATGTCTGGCAAATGACCCACTGTACAGTACTGTGAAAAAAACCACCCCTCATTTATTCTTATTAAATGAAATTAATTGATGTAGATTAAATTAAAGAATTGGGAACAAATGTTTTACTGTGACAGACTGCAAAGTGAGTGACTGATCTGTACCAGGTAACTAAATGTCTGAGAGACTGACCTGCACCAGGTGATTGTGGTCTCTGCTGACAGCCAGGTGAATTGGTGCCATCATGGCTGCATTTACAATGTTTGGATTGGCACCCAACTCCAGCAACAGTGAGCAGCTTGACTCCTGGTTTTTCTCCACAGCGAAATGTAGAGGAGTTTGGCCTTCTGCATCCTGAACGTCCAGCTCTATATAGTACACACACACACACACACACACACACACACACACAAAATCACATGATATTAACTCAATTATTACTTTCTAACTGTAGATACAGTAGCTACAGAGCCTCAAGATGCTCAGAGTTGAAACAAAATGCATTTTGGATCACAATACGAACACTATTTCATTTTCTAATTAAATGCAGATATCAAAAAAGAAAATTATTTAAAATTAGAAAAACTTTTATTGTATTTTTGTAACTTTCTCACACAATTTTACACTTCCTCTGTCTTTAATGCATTGTGTTCTTTCTTTCTGTTTCACGATCTCACATTACTTTTTAATGACTATGTTTAGTTATAATAGGCACTTCAGATGATGGCAATAGGTTTAGCTTTTACTGTATGTATTCACTAGAAAAGTGAATACTAGAAAAGTAGTGTTGGAATCTGAGCTGGTTCACTTATTGCCATTATGCTAAAATAAAGCTGTTAATACAGCAATAACACTACAGTGTATCTGCCTTAATATTTTTTTTGCCTATATATGTAGGCACACTTTTATTAACCACACACACAGACAGACACACACACTTATTTATTGTGAAATGATGATGGTGAATTTTATTATTTTTTTGGCCAAAGTTTAGTAGGACTCGCCTTTGCTCTCAGAAAAGTCTTGTCCATCACAAAATTGCTGCAGATTTCCATCTTCCACTGTATGAAATTCCAAATGTGCTCTATAGGATTCTGATTTGGTGACTTGGGAGGCCATTAACGTGCGCTCACGATCTAAGTTTGAGATGACTTTGTGACATGGTCCATTATCATGATTGAAGTACTGTATACATTACAAGATTGCCATGATGGAATGCAAGTTCTCAGTAGCAATACTCAGATAGGAAGTGATAGCGAAGTGATGCTTGATTGCTATTAATGGGACAATTTGGATTTTTTCAAATTCACAAGTCCAAGTAAGTATACATTACAAAGGATCTTGGTCGTTGCAAATCTTATTTTCCTGCTCTGCAAACTGACTGTAAAGTTTGTCTAACCGTATACTTTCCCAAAACTAGCCATACGACTATTTCCAGAAAAAGAAAAAAGGTTACTGAACGAGTTGTACTAAATACACCTTAAATTTTAAATACTGTATACCAACTTGGTTGAAAAGGAATGTATTTTTGCACCGAATAAGTGGTTGTAAAATTACTTACCAATACATGCATGTTTATGCGCTCATATGCACCTTAATTTTGATTTAAGACAGACTTCTGAAAAAAATAAATCTAAACTATCCCTTTAATGAGCCTAATGTGCGTGAAAGAAAAAACTCTTCTCCGCACCATTATACCATATACCACATATGCATGTATTGTTCACACAAGGTATTTGGATTCACAGGAGTCATGGATTCATGGTCCATGGATTCATGCTCTTGACAAAAAACTCTCGAAACTTAAAATTAATCAAACCAGGCAACAATTTTCCAGTCTTTGAGTGTAGCATCAGATTCCTGTTTTTGGCTGACAGGAGTGCAACTGATGTGGTCTTTTGTAGCCTGTCCACTGTGAGATGTTCTAAGATGTTCTGAAATAAACTTTTTTGTTTGCTTGTTTGCCTTTTTTTTTATTTAACAAAGCCTTCCTATCAGCTCATCCCAGACACACATAGTACACATATGTGACATTTCAGTGGACTGTATAGTGAACTGGTTTCATAATTTGGGCATTGAGATGATGATGATGATGATGATGATGATGATGCCATTGTAACTAAGCAAAGAAAAACTTAAAAACTAAAAAAATGAGACTAGCATGTTGCAATCATTCTAAAACCCTGTAGTGCAGAATTAAAACTCTGATCTCTTATTTGGTGTGTATTAGTGGTTTGAGTGCCATGTACTGTACATAGTGGTGGAGATTAGTGAGTATGAAAAGATTTACAACTCACCCTCAGGTCCTGATATGGACACAAGCAGCCGAATAATGTCCAAATGTCCACTAGCAGCAGCATAGTGGATCAGTCCAGCTCCGTTTTCATCCCTAATGCTCAGGTGAGTCGGACTCTTCTTGCTCAGGTAATCCAGAGCTGAAACATCACCTTGAACAACCCACTAAGAGAAAAAAAGCAGACATTATAATCTGCCCAGTTCCTTATCTGTCTTATTTACAGTACGCCACACCTGTATACTGTACAATAAATCCAAAATGCAGGAAGATTTTCACAACTCACTTCAAAGACGTTGACGTTCGCCAAGTTGGCTGGATCAGCCTCATCCATTACACAGCAATAGGACTTATTTTGCTTCATTGATTTTTTTCTGATGGAATTATTTCACAGTGCAAACCTACAGTATGAGCAAAAATGAAAACAGCATAAATGCATCATGATGAAATTCAGCAGAAATGCAGCTTAAGAATTACACAATGAACACCGTGAAAATATATTTGTTCAGACAAGATATGTTTTTGTCCATAAAGTTTTTTTTATAATTTATTCAGTATAAAAGCAATGAGGGTAATTTAACTAAAAGTATTTCAGTGCCTAGCTTGTGTTATTTTCTGACAGTATATACATGTAAATAATACATTTTACAAGAACGGTCATATGTAAAAGTTTGTGTCCCATCAAAAAATCATTTGATCATAGTGGCTCTTAGTATTAGGCCAATACAACCTTAGACAAACAACAACATATAACTTTTTTCACTGCATCATTATTTACGTCATGCAAAAATTAATAAAAGTCATGTGGGCAATACATAGTGCCCCCATGATTCAATAATAGTAATTGTTTCCTGTATGACTGTATCAGTCTCTCACATCATTTTGGCCCATTCTTCTTTAAAACATTGCATTGAGTTCAGAGGTTTTTGGGCATTTGCTCATGCACAGCTCTGTTAAGGTCCCGCCACAGCATTTCAGTTGGGTTGAGGTCTGGACTTCGACTAAACCATTCCAAAAACATGATTCTTTTATTTTTCAGCCATTCTGCTGTAGATTTACCGGTGTGCTTGGGATCATTGTCCTGTTGTATGACCCAATTTTGATCACGCTTTAGCTGTCGGACAGATGGCCTCACACGTGCCTCTGGAATACCCTGGTATACAGAGAAGTTCATGGTCGACTCAATGACTGCAGGGTTCCCAGGTCCTTTGGCTACAAAACATGCCCAAATCATCACCCCTCCGCAGTGGGTATGACATGTTTCTGTTGAAATACTCTTTGAAATGCTATTTTTCCCAACCATGACACTTGGCATTAGGGCCAGACAACTCTACTTTGGTCTCATTTGTCCATAGGATATTGTTCCAGAAATCTTGTGATTTGTTCAGATGCAGTTTTGCAAAACCTCAGTTACTGTATGCTTCCATGTTCTTTTTAGACAGAAGAGGTTTCTCCTGGCAACCCTTACAAGCACACTGTACTTGTTCAGTCTTCTTCTAATTGTGCTCTCATGGACTTTAACATTTGCAGTGGGGCCTAAGACATGGGTCTAAGATGTAGCTCTTGTTTTCTTTTATATTTCTCCGAGCATTGCAATGGTCAATGAGATGATGCCCTTGGAGACAGTGACATCATCGGTGCACTTGTTGATGTAGCTGGTCACTGATGACGTGTACTCCTCTAAGTCGGTGAAGTCGGCGTAAGATGCAGCCTCCCAAAACATGTTCCAGTCAATGTTCTCAAAACAGTCCTGAAGAGCAGAGATGACTCATGCTGGCCATGTTTTTACCTGCTTCAGAACTGGTTTTGAACGCCTGAGTGGCTGGAATTAGCATAGCATTAGCAATGAAGTGAATGTGCTGGGATGCCCACTCACTCACTCATCTTCTATACCGCTTTATCCTGTATTCAGGGTCGCGGGGGCCTATAGCCTATCCCAGGAGACTTAGGGCACAAGGCCTGGAGAGTTTTCCAGGAGCACAAGGCGGGGTACACCCTGAACAGGGTGCCAATCCATCGCAGAGCACACACACAATCACACACTCATTCACACACTATGGGCAGTTTGGGAATGCCAATGAGCCTAATCTGCAGGTCTTTGAACTGTGGAAAGAAACCGGAGTACCTGGAGGAAACCCACCAAGCACGGGGAGAACATGCAAACTCCATTTACTTCCGAGCCTGGCCGAGAATTGGGCCCGGACCCTGGAGGTGCAAGCGACAGTGCTAACCACTACACCACCATACCACTCTGCGATGCCCACTCCTGGAAAAAAATTGGGAACTGTCTTGAATGCTTTTCTGTTTCTCTCTGTACAATATTAACCTTAAAATTGTTTGGAAATTTTTTATAGCCGTTTCCAACTTAATGTTGAGATTTTTTTCTTTTTGGCTTAATTTTTGTTAAATAAATAATAGCTCTGTAAAAAAACATATGTTGTTGCTTGTCTAAGGTTCTGTTTGCCTAATACTAAGACTCACTATGATCAGGTGATTTCTACTGTGTTTAAAAAACAAACAAAAAACAAACAAATAAACAAACAAACAAACAAACAAAAACCCTTAGAATTAAAAAGAAGTGGGGAGCTCTTACTTTTTAAAAACTACTGTACATACAAAAGTTGCGATGCTAAAACTGACACATAATCGATTTCGTTTCTTTCTCACAGTCTCAACAAAGAAGTGTGGAGACAGCATGCATTATGAAATTTGTGTCAGTCATAATATGTCATTGGTTTGCGTTTTTTGTTGTTTGTTGGGTGTATTTAATGTGATTTGTCATTTACCTAATGGAAAATAATGTAAATGATTGTATGTAGGAAATTTTTTTATTTTCAGGATTAAGCAGTAGATCTAGTTGCTTAGCAATGAGCAAACACAAGTAATGAGATGACACACTACTGTACACACTCCACCCTGTATACAGTTCAACACACACACACAATCCAGCTGCTAGAACATGTTTGTAAGCCAACAGTGTACCTATGTAAATATATTATATGCATCCATGGGTTTATGAGCCTGAGGTTCATCAAACAAAACAGAAATGAAAAATACATAGACTTAGATGATGCAATATCATATGTTATGAAAATTCCTATTGAGATGTCTCAGATTTGTTTGAGCTGTGAGTCTCATCCCTTCCATTCAAATATATGTTTAGATGGGAAGCTGATTTTTTTTAAATCTAAAATGGATCATTAACTTGGTGTTCATGCAGACCATCATTAAAGCAAAAAAAAAAAAAAAACAGGCATAACAAATATTAAAAAACTCTGACATTCATCACCATAGCAGAAAGAAATTTACTGTAGCAAGGCAATAATGTTAGCTGTATAATACAAAACTAACTGACACAGTGTTCCAGCAGTTTCATTGATTTTTAATCTCAACAATGCAGATCAAATGTTCAGCAACTTTGTGCTTTCAAAGTCTTGTGCTATTTGGCAATAAAAGTAATAGGTTAATAGGTACTAGTTATTATACTAGCACTAGTTACTTTCTGAGTAAAAGTAATATATTACTATTGCTTATTACTTTTCAATGACAGTGAAACCCTTCCTGGACAAAAAAGAAAGAAAGAAAGAAAGAACCAAAGAAAGAAAGAAAGAAACAAACAAACAAAACAAATAAACAAATAAACAAAAAAAATCACCATTTCTGAAGGCTTCATCAAGCAAAGAAAACAACCCAGAGCGACTTACATTTTTTTTAAATCCCATTATACATCTGAGCAGTTGAGGGTTAAGGGCCTTGCTCAAGGGCCCAACAGTGGCAACTTGGTGGTTGTGGGGTTTGAACCTGGGATCTTCTGAACCGTAGTCCAATGCCTTAACCACTGAGCTAACCCTGGCTCTAAGGAGCTAACTAAGGAGGTTCGAAATTACTGGAACTTATTTAAGAACCCTTTGATACATTATCAATGTCTCCTGAATCATTGTCAATGAAATGTGGTAAAAAAAAAGAATCATCAGTGGTGATCGCTTAAACACTTGGTGAAGTTGCATGATAAGAAATCAATAGTAAAACCACAGCTATGTTTAATGGTGAAAGGAAGAGGATTTCCACATGCACACAATGTGATGAGAACTCATTATGTATTAGGACTAGACAGTTGTGTATTTATAAGGAAAATGAGACTAATCAGGAAAAAAAGGCTCCAGTTTACCTATAAGCATAATGATTGAACTTTGGAAGAATGGAAAAAGGCACATTGCATAAAGAAACAAAATAAAAACTTGTCGGTCATGCTGTTTGTGTCTGATGAAAAAACTATTTGAGAGCTTTTTATAATTTTTGTTTCTTCCATTTTTGATTTGAGCTCAAAATTGGAAATCGGAAAATAATTACTGTTATCTTTAAAAAAAAAAAATATTCCAGGAGCACAAGGTGGGGTACACCCTGGACAGGGGGGCCAATCTATTGCAGGGCACACACACATACACACAGTCACACACTCATTCACACACTACAGGCAACGTGGGAAGAGCAATCAGCCTAATCTGCATGTCTTTGGACTGTGGGAGGAAACCGGAATACGTGGAGGAAACCCACCAAGCACTGGGAGAACATACAAACTCCTTGCACAAAGACCTGGGGTGGGAATAGAACCTGAAACCTGGAGGTGCAAATGGAAATTAATATTGAAAAAAACAAGTAGTTTTCTCATGTTTTGCTTTGTGTGATTTATAAAGAAACATGACTGATGAGTGAATGATATCTATGAATGAATGATGAATGAATGATACATGGATTGTAAGGTATCTATAATAAAATGCTTTCGATTATACAGTTATTTACAGTAGTTTTTCAAATATGTGATATTTGAAAAAAAATACATCAAAACCAAGTTTAAAGAATAAAACCTGTAAAGACTATAGATCTCTCTGTGTGTTTTTCTTTCATTCCATAAAATGATTAATATTTTTGTTAATTTCATTGGGGGAAAAATATTTAAAGAGGCATGAATCTTGTTTATTTAATTAAGCACTTGTATTTTTAATCTATACCTTAATCATATAAGCTTGTCTTCAAGAGACTCATTAAAGTCCAGTTAATTAGTCTCTTGTAGGCACAAACACTTGGCTTAAAGATTAAAAAATCAGCTGGTTTGTGCTCCATGTCATCAAGAGACCCATTAAAATCCAGATAATGAGTCATTAATCACAGATCTGATTATTTGGATGAATATTGAAGTTATGTTTGTTTGTTTAATTATATTCTAAATTAAAGTAAACTGGTTTAAAAATTTTGTCCATTTGTTTTATTTTTTAATCTGAATAGTGACTAAACTGCAAATAAAATAAATAAGATTTAAGAGAAAATTAGACATTTTGACCAGTGGTGTACAAAAGCAGAATTTAAAGCAAAAAAATTGGCAAATCCTTTGACAAATGTTATATTTTGTGTATATTCAGTATTAATTTTAGCTGATAATAAAATGGTACAGTAAATCGATCACCAGTAATATGTTAGTCACAAGTCACAAGTAATTAGATTTGATTTTAAAATAATTATTAATAGTTGTTATTTATTTCCTTTTTTTTTTTTTTTTTTTTTTTTTACCAAAAATTGAACATAATGTGTCTCATAAAAATCCAAAGTGTTCAAGGACCATAAGTTCATTTCACTCGCTCCTACCATGCATGTGGTTTTCCACCATGCTGATGAAATGCGCTGCTGTCAGATTTGCAGTGCAAAAACCTTAAACAAACACCGTCACCGAGCGCCTGAGCTTTTTAACAGCTTTAATCATCTGATGATTAAAAATCATATGGTCTTTTACAGTATGAATGCAATGGCCCATTTTATTACCATCTGTCACTGTCACAGTGTTATTGCTAAAAGTGGAAATATAATAATACACTGATGATCATAACCCAGATGTAAAGAACATAAATAAAACATACAGAAATAATTGTAGTTTTCTATATTACATTAAGATTGTTATTCAGATAGATTTCAATATCTCGCATTAGTATAAAAATGAAATAAAGGACCTTCCTACCTTGGTTTTGAGCAGATCCAGAGTTTGTGTGTGTGTGTGTGTGTGTGTGTGTAGTTGTGTGTGTGGGGGGTGGGGGGTGGGCTTATGTGTGTGTTCTCTCTGACATTCGCAATGTGGCTTTATATACACAGTTTGCTGCTTGGAGGTTGGATTACACAGGCTGTTAGACTGACATCGTTTCTTCTGATGTAATCAAAACTCTGCCAATTGGACACTAAAACAATTACAAACCATAACAGTGTCTTCTTATTGTTGTTGTTGGGGCTACTGATCTGTGACTTTACATGATAATGTAATGTCATTTAAACGTTTTCTTGTTTGTTCTTGTTCCATTTTGCAGGACAAAGTGTCCCATATTAACACCTGATGGAGTGCTGGTAATCAAAATTGTTGTTTTTTCTGCTTCACATCGGATTGTCTAAACCACTTTGACACAGGTTTTATGTTGGATCCCTAGCTCATGCACCCCTCTTATTTTTATAACTTGGGACCAGCAACCACAGTGGCACAGTGGAAGTGGCCGGGCACAAGCACGTACACACCCACACACTCACTCACACATTACGGGCAATTTGAAAATGCCTAAACTCTGCATGTCTTTGGACTATGGGAGGAAACTTCTACAAGAGAAAGAACCAAATTCACTAATATTCTCATCAAAATCAATAACCCTTGTACCAGGTCCCATACCTTCGCTTTTTTTTTCTCTCTCAAGATAATACCAGAAATAATTGAACCTCTTCTAAACATACCCAGTTCTTTCCTTGGCACGAGCTATGCACCACATCTCTTAAACAAGCAATTATCAAATCCCTAATTAGGAAACCTTAACTTGACCCTTGGCAACTGTCCAACTAATGTATAGGCCAATATCAAATCTCTCATATATTTAGCACAGTTATAATCATATCTACATATAAAATACATCCACGAAATATGTCCGTCAGGCTTTAGACCTCATTGTAGAACATGACAGCACTGGATAAAGTAAACAACTAACATGAATATAAGATTTAATAATTTAATCATTTTAACATCGGTGGCAGGGTGGCTTAGGGATTAACATTGTGGTCTTGCACCTCCAGGTCCGGGTTCAATTCCCACTACGAGGTCTGTGTGCATGGAGTTTGCATGTTCTTCCCCTGCTTGGTGGTTTTCCTGGGTTACCTGGGTGCTCCAGCGTCTTCCCAAAGTCCAAACACATGCAGATTAGGCTAATTGGCATTCCCAAATTACCCATAGTGTGTGAATGTTGACTGGAGGTCCTATCACGATCATAAAAGGTAAATAAATACAATGGTAATCATCAATGGAATCCACAATCCCTAGTTGGACTACACAGATTCCTAGATGGATAGATGGAATTTTAACCTTAACAGCTTACATTTGTCATTACTCATAACTAACATGTAGGTTGCTTATGCTTGTGTGATTTCGATTGCACTGAAAATGAAGCAGTGATAAAAGTTCCACCCTGAAAACTGTAACTGAAGTAAAGACATTGACAGAACACATACTAAAGGTTAATGTGGTTATGCTTTTCATTTCCTTGATGTTGAGGACAGATGGACAGATGTTGTAGTTCCTATCTCACCTCAGTGGATTTCCTTTCTGTCTATCACTACATTCTGACTTTTCTGAATGAATTCTGAATGTATCTTCTAACATTCTGTTCATCCCAGGTAAAATAATTTGTGCATGTTGCATACGTGTCTCCATTAAATATAAATATGAAATGTCCAATTAGTAGCTTATTACTGCAAAAACAGTTCCCCTCTTTGCCACCTGATGCTCATATCAACCTAAACAATGTTGACGGTCTGTGTTCGGATAGATTGAAGGTAGGGCCAGGACTTTATTCAGGTCTCCATACTCTATGCACAGCCCTAATCGTCTTCCTTTCTTTCCAACAAAAACGATACGCTTGGTGATACAGCATCTTTTCGTTTTAGAACCTAAGAAATATATTCCTCCATGGCCTTTGCTTCCTTTTGTGACGGTTGGCAAATTCAGGCTTTTGACGCCAGGCTTTTGATAATGGTGAATGCCACCGTGATTAATGGTTTAAACATGCAATGTTCCAAGCAGATTTTTGACTATCTCTGTCTGATTGTGCTTTTTGCATGGAAATCCCAGTCTGACAGGAACTTTGGTGGTGATCAGGGCACCGATCTGAAATGGGTGCTATAGAGAGACTAATGGAATGTGATGTCTGGTGGCAAGTGTATCCTAATATAATTTCCAGCTGTATCTTTGTCGATTAACACTGAAACAACAAATGTAATAGCTGAGTGTTTTATCTGTAATCTTCAGAGTTGAGTTCCTTTCTATAAACACACTTCTATACTGGCTCATTCCACTCTCTGCCTACCAGAAGCTGAAAGCATATTCTGTCACACTCTGCTTTCCTTATCACATCGAGATCAACTGTTCCTCTACTTCTTTACATTCATGGGCATGATCAAAGATGTGCTTAAAGAGTTCTAAGAACTGTTCAAATGATGTGGTGCACTCACTGCCCTGGTTCCAAACTATAGTGGCGAATTTTATTGCCATCACGGGAAGTATGGTGATGAACAGAACTATTTTCCCTTGTTCGCTGATGTTGTTCAGTCCCACGATGGTAAGAGAACATTGCATAAAACTGTTCAAAGGAGATTATTGCGTACAGTGGGGCAAAAAAGTATTTAGTCAGCCACCAATTGTGCAAGTTCTCCCACTTAAAAAGATGAGGGAGGCCTGTAAT
>JAOVVA010095137.1:0-12218 GCA_028565275.1 Leiocassis micropogon | reverse complement strand
CACATTTTCATCACCTCTGTTCCCTTCCTCAACATGTCCATTGAAGTCTGCACCAATCACCACTCTCTCACCTCTGGAGATGCTCTGCATCACTTCATCTAATTTCTCCTTCTCTTCCAAATCACATCCTACCTGTGGGACATAACCACTAAAAACATTGAACATTATCCCTTCAATTTCCAACTTCAGACTCATCCTGAGCTTCTACTTCCTACTGGCACAAGAAGACACTGGATTGAATATGATAATTTCATGCAAATTAAATTAGCCTGCACATTTTTTTAACACTTAAACTCCAGTGTATACAGTAATTTCCCATAGATTATATTTTGGTTTTGGCAACTTAGGTCACGGGGATGGCCACAAAAGACCCCTTCCGAAACTCGACGCCATCACCACGGACAGCACTGGCAAATCATATGCATTTATGGGTGAGTATAATTCCCTGCAACAGTGATAATGGAGTGAATATTGTAGAATTAGATTTCATATGAAAAATCAAGTGAAATATCTTTTTATTTACAATTTTAGGAGAAATGTACATTAGACTGGACACACACCGAGATGGTATTCATCCCTTCCCCATTGTAAGATCATGGAAGGAAGTCTCAGGACATGTAGATGCAGTCTTCTCTTATGATGACAAGATTTATATCATCCAGGTAAAGCAAAATACTACAGTTTGTTTAATATAGAGGCCAGCAATGTCTTTCAGTAGTTTTAACTTTAATGTAAATTATATTAATTCATTTAACTTACAGTTAAGCTGAGCAGATAAGGCATAAATGGAACATACTAGGACAAACTGAATATTGATTACTAATTTATTGAATACATCTGCATTGTAATAAATAACATAATCTCTTGTTGAGTCTAAGAGTAAGAGTTTATTGCATTAATGAGTTTAACAACATTTTCAGTGACTCCACAATTTACACCTAAAAATATGTATTAGTACTGTAGCTAAGATTTAAAATTTTATATTAGTTATGGCAGTGGCACAATGACTTAGTGGTTAGCACTGTTGCTTTGCACCTCTGGGGTCCGGGTTCGATTCCCATCCGGGTTTCATACCTGCCTCTGTGTGCATGGAGTTTGCATGTTCTCCCTGTGCTTGGTGGGTTTCCTCCGGGTACTCCAGTTTCCTCCCACATAGTGTGTGTGTGTGTGCCCTGCAACGGATTGGCACCCTGTCCAGGGTGTACCCTGCCTCATGCCTCCTGGGATAGGCTCCAGGTCCCCGCGAACCTGTATTCAGGATATCGGTATAGATGATGAGTTTATATTAGTTATGGCTAATCATTTATTTCTATAGTTATAGAAAGGTAATTAAGGTTGCTAATTAAGGTAATTAGCTACCTTTAATATAAAGTTTTACCATTTATTTTGGCAGGGTGATCAAATATATATCTACAAATCAGCAGCACATTACACACTCATTGAGGGATATCCCAAACCACTAGAGGAGGAGTTGGGCATCAAGGGACCTGTGGATGCTGCATTTGTATGTAACGAACATGTTGTCCATGTTATACAAGGTATGTGTCTCTTTCATCTCAGTCGTGACAATATTTACCAGTTACTATAATGAATACATTTTAGTAAATGCACATATGATGTCAGCTTCAATTCACTCTGAATAAATGATTTAGACATGACTGAATTTTTCACACAGGTCAGAAAATGCTCGATATTGATCTGGCAGCGACCCCAAGAGCTGTGAAGGCGGAGGCTCCACTTCCCTTCCCTAAAATTGATGCTGCGACGTGTAACGTTGAGGGAGTGAAAGTGTTTGTTGGTGCGGTATATTACCAGTACCAAAGCCCTAAAGAGCTGGCTACAAGCAAAATTAACCCACTACCCCATAGGCTCTCATCTGAAATATTTGGTTGAAGAGAACAGAAGCAAACAGAAACAAACTTCACATGAAATGCATTAAATGCCTTTTTATTAAATTTACTGTACATTTAAATAAATATTTCATTTAACTTTTTTTTACAATTATTTTTTTTACCACACCACTCACTCTCCAGGCATCCTCACACGGATGTTCTGTTGGCTTCAGTAGATGCTATAAACTGTATATCTTATTAAATAATCTAATTCTAGTCAGGATCACGGTGAGTCCCACAAATACTGGCTAACTAAAGTTTAGATTATGAAGGTTATGCATCAGCTATTTGCCTGCCTAATAGCTAAGAAAGAGCTTGTCCAACATTTAAAACAAATACTATATCAAACTGTTCTGATCTTTGCCCTGTAAAGACTGTAAATGCCAGACACTGGTCCCATGTCTTAGCGCTATATTCAGAGCTACTGACTTAAAAGTTACAAAAATATTTACATGAAAAGAGTTTTTCATATTCCTAATCATTTAATGCTAAATTAAAAGCTCTCCCAGGTATAAACAAAAAAATGTGAACCTCTAGAGAGTCGCATACAATCATGACTTTTATTTAAAGACAAAAATGGGTTTACTGTCTAAAAGGTCCCATATTTTACAATTACATTAACACAGGTCTCCCCTAAAGTGTGTCTGTTAATGTTCCAACTGAAATACCTCTCAGGCAATGTGTGTCTTTATTTCCCTTCTCTCATTTCACTGTCCGAGCTACTGCTGAGAACCAGAGAACAGCAGAGCTGAGTAACAAGCTGGGGGAGGGTATCCTCTGATATGAGGTCACAAGAGAAAACAAATCAAATTGTTTGTTTAAGGACCGGGCCAATAAAAATATATGAAAAAAAAGCTGAGAAAATCACATTTTGTGTTTGAACACAAAAGACACACTGGAGACCCACCCGAATGTCTAAAATGACTAAAAAATTATTTTTGCATAATATGTCCCCTTGTTTATTGCATTAAAGCCAGAGCACCATGCACTAACACCTCATGAACCTGGTAATTCATGTTGGATCTGTTTGCATGACAGAGGCTTTAAATAGCCAGACTTTGAATGCCATTCAAAATATCATCCATGGAACCATTTATTTAAATGAATCTAAAATGGTATGTCCTTATTTTGGTGTTTCTAGAGGATATTTCAGTGCTTCATCATAATCAGAAAATTAGAAGACTAATTAAGAATTGGACATATCACATTATGGCCAACTTAGCTATCGCTGTCTTCTGGAAGACAACATATAAATGGCTTTGAAGACCAAGAGGACATCTGAAGAAAAGAAGTCCTATACTTTCTGGGATAAGGCAGGGTAAGAATACCAACTGGCCCTACTAGAAACATGATCAGTGATGAAATCATTCCCCTGACAGCATGTCTGCCTGTCTGTCTTCCCGTCTGTCTATCTATCAATCTACCAATAAGAGCCAGTGGATTTAACAGCATTCAAATTAATTCAGAAATGTTATTGACGCATATGTCTGAAATTGCAACCAATAAACACAATTAATTTTCCCAAATGGGTCAGAAAAAAACCTCAAACCTAAATTGGCCAAATTTGACTCATTATGATGTCACTCTTGTTAATGCACTGCACTTTGAATATTTGGTGGATTGGAGTTCTGAGGTAAAAAACAAGAAAAAAGCCAAGTTGCTTTAGTTAAGACTGCCTTCCTAGCACCAATGTTACTTTGTTTGTCTTCTCCTTCTTCTTCTTCATCTTCTTCTTATTTAACAGTGGTTGAAATCCAGGAGCTTGCATTACTGCCCTCTCTATCCATCCATCCATCTAGGAACTGCTGTAGTCCAACTAGGGACCGTGGAGACCAATGGTGACCATTGTATTTATTCCCATTTTTACAGCCATGTTAGGACCTCAGGTCAACATTTACACACGTATTCACACACTACGGGCAATTTGGGAACGCCAATTAGCCTAATCTGCATGTCTTTGAGCTGTGGAAGGAAACCAGAGAACCCAGAGGAAACCCATCATGCACAGGGAGAACATGCAAACTCCATGCACGCAGACCCCGAGGCTGGAATCGAACCTGAACCCTAGAGGTGCAAGGCAACAGTACAGTACTTACCACTAAGCCACCATGCCACCAACTGTAGGTCTCATTCTCCCTCATCTTCCCGGCCTTAAAGCCAATTTTCCAGTTTCTTTTCATGAACTTGTCTTTCCTTTCTCTGTGTCTCATGTCTTCTTGGTATTTACATGCAGTTGGCATCCACTATGTTGCATTACGTCCACATTCTGGCCTTGATCTTGAACGTATTGTCTGCTTTTATCCGGCACTTCCACACAATCTTCTTCTTCCAAAAAAACACCACAGCAGGTCATTTATGATCAGCGCATTCAATTCGGCACAGTTTTCACACCAAACACCATTCCTAATGCAATTCCCTCCCATTTTATCCACCAAGGTTTTGTGGATAATAGTATAATAGAAAATAGTGTAATAGAAAATTATGTGCAAAATAGTAATGTGTGCATTTCATTATACATTTATTGGGCTGAGTTTATTAAAAAAAATAAGTTTAGGCTCCATCCCAGGATTTATTCATCCATCCCCAGGATTCAGCAGGATATTATATCCAGGACCTGATTAAATAGATGATAAATAACAGCTCACACAGTTAGCAAAGCTTTTCATGTTCAAATAGTTTTGTGAAAATGACCACAATGTTGATTAAAACACTTGTGTTCTGTATGTGTGTTTTAACCTCAGACAATATAAAAGAGCCAGTGAGGTTGATCGATGGCCGCAGGGGTGTCAAAATTATCACCTCAGGTTTTGCAACTTGCCGCCATTTTTCGACCGCTGATAAAAGCAAGTTTACAAATGAAGTTCCTGGTCTGGCCACATGGCGTCGCTGTTACATAAAAAATACATTTACGCTAATTCTTTAAACGTGGCAGCACGAAAACAAACAACGACAAAAACTGACTGCAATTTCAGAAGGTTTGATTTATTGGGTATTTGTCTGTTAATTTGATGCAATGTGTGAAATCTCAATTCACACAACTGTTCAAGCATACAGAAAAAGGGTACTAAAAACAAGGCTTTTTATTGACTTAAGCATTTTTATTTTTACACTCCTGTCTTCATGCTTTTTTTTTTTCATCGGGACTAGAGTGCGAAGAATTTGAGATGTGATACAATATGTTTTAAAAGTGACCATCTTCGTATGGTCTCATCGTCTATATTGCTTTATTCTATATACAGGGTCGCTGGGGGCCTGGAGCCTATCCCAGGGTACGAGAAGGGGTACACCCTGGACATGGTGCCAATCCATCACAGGGCACGCACACTCATTTACACACTAAGGGCAATTTGGGAACACCAATTGGGGTAACTTTGGACTGTGAGAGGAAACCGGAGTACCCGGAGAAAACCCACCATGGAAAATCGCCTTCGAACCCGAACCTGGGCGTGCAAGGTGACAGTGCTAAGCACGAATCCACCATGCCGCCTTGACCATATAGTAACTTGCTTTATTATAAGCTCAGATTTAAATATTTAAGATTGATTGACTATAATTTTGTTAATCTAAGTGGTTATTTTTTACATCATAACCATTACAAGTTAAAATAGTTGAGGGTCATTTGGAAAATCCGAATCTGTTGTTTTCTCCGAAATTCCCTATAGCCTATATAGATCTATTAATAAGTATTGATAATGGGCCTAAATATAGACCTCTATACATCCATCCATCCATCTAGGAGCCTCTGTAGTTCAATTATGGACAGTGGAGGCCAATAGTGATTACCATTTTATGATCGTGGTAGGACCTCCGGTCAACACTCACACACTCATTCACACGCTACAGGCAATTTGGGAACACAAATCAGCCCAATCTGCATGTCTTTGGATTGTGGGAGGAAACCGGAGTATCCAAAGGAATCCCACCAAGCATGAATAGAACATGCAGACTCCATGCACACAAGCAGGCAGGAATCGAACCCCAACCCTGGAGGTGCAAGGCAACAGTGCTAAAACTACGCCATCGTGCCAAATATAGGCCTAGGTGAGAAATAAAACATGACTGGGAGTGCCATCATTAATCATTCACTGGGTTGCGTGATGCATTACCACCTGAAAGGTCAGATGTGTTTTATTCCCATCATACCATATCATTTGACCATGATTGCATTTAATCAAAGACCAATCAAAACATCATGCTTTGTGTCTGTTTATAAGTACAATAATTGTTACAGAATGTCCCTGAAACTTGTTAGTTTCTGTTATCACTTATAATATAACACCTTATAAACCGTGGTTCAATTGTCAGCCTTGCAAGATAAAAAAAAAAAAAAATGCAACATGTTACTGAGAAAACCACAAAGTGTAAATTCCTCCACCCTGAAAACGTGTCACAGAGTTTAAGTTACAGCTTTACCTTTACCTTCTTTCAAAGATACTAAATAATATAATATGATATTAGATATTATATGATATTAGAATACACACATTAATATAAACTTGTAATTTGCCTTGCCGCCATTAGAGCTGCTGTTATACAAAATTAATCAGAATTTATACATATATACGCCAGTATATATGCTGGGTGGCACGGTGGTATAGTGGTTAGCTCGACTTGCACCTCCAGGGTCCGGGTTCGATTCCTGGCCAGGCTTGATTCCCGTCTCTGTGTGCATGGAGTTTGCATGTTCTCCCCATGCTTGATGGGTTTCCTCCGGGTACTCCGGTTTCCTCCACAGTCCAAAGACCTGCAGATTAAGCCTGATTGGCATTCCCAAATTGCCCGTAGTGTGTGAATGGGTGTGTGAGTGAGTGTATGGATGGATTGGCAACCTGTCCAGGGTGTAGCCCGCCTCATGCCCTAAGCCCCCTGGGATAGGCTCCAGGTCCCCGCAACTCTGAATACAGGATAAAGCGGTATAGACGATGAGTGAGTGAGTATATATGCTGCATGTATGTTTGGAAGAATGTTCATCGCTGTCATACTGTTACACTGATTAGCCATAGCATTAAAACCTTAAACCTAATATTGTGTAGATTCCGCTTGTGCCAACGTAACGCCTATGACACCTTGAGGCATGACTCCACAAGACCTCTAAACTGTTACGGTGTGCTGTTGTATCTGGCAGCAAGACATTAGCAGCAGATCCTGTAAGTGCTGTAGGTTGCCAGGTGGGGCCTCCATGAATCAGACTATTTGTCCAGCACATTCCATGGATGCTTGATCAGATTGAAATCTGGGGAATTTCGGGGGCCGGATCAACAACCTTGAACTCTTTGCCTGCTAAGACTTATAGACAGCAAGCTGTGATGCACTGTGTGTCCTGATACGTTTCTATTATAACCAGCATTAAAGTTTGCTTAGCAATTTGTGCGGCATTGGCATTTCTGTGGAATTGGATCAGACAGGCTAGCCATTGCTCCCCAAAAGTATAAATAATTCTTGGATGCCTATGATCTTATCACCAGTTTACTGGTATATAATTGATAATCAGTGTTAATGGTATGCATGATACGCTGAAGATGTTCCATTGGCATGTGCCGACCCAATGCCCGACTAACACACTTAATGTTGTTTTTTTTCCTTAACCATAGTGGTTACATCACTATTGGTCTTGACAAATGCTTACATCCCATCTGTGCTTATATAGGTTTAAAAGGTAAATGCTCTTTATAGGGTTTTTATATTTTGCAAATTGACAAGTCATTTCCTCAAATTACTACAGCTTAAATGCTAATAAGAACATTCAACTCAATAGTTCTGCTTAATACCACTGAATAACGGTTATCGCTTTCAGCCAATTACAAATGCATTTCCTAGCCACAGGCAACAATTTATTCTTGTATAGATTGTATTTGTACATTTACACAGTCTTTCAGATCAGTAATGTTCAACTGACTTCATGATGTGGTGCCTCTGAATAATCTCCAACGTGGTAAAAATTCAACTCTATATCCATTTTGTTCCGTTCTGTCACTTGTTATCACGCATAATTTGTACTTTAACAAAAGTTATGCTTTGCCGCGTATTATTTTCCTTTCAAAAGCATTTTATTGAAGTTAAAACAAAGAATAAACAATCCACCTCCTGGATGTTTGTTACATCTGTGACTGTATTTACAGTAACATACACCCTCTCATTCCCTGGTGATGCATGTGCCAGCAAGGTGGGCTGAAAATATTGCAACCCAAATGGAGATCATACGTAGGAGGTGTTTCCATCTGTGTAATTACCTAACACAGCTGTAACTAATATGCTGCATGCATACTTCCACAGTCTGGGCTAGAAAGAAATCAGCCCCTGTCTTGTGTCTTTATACCACTTATACAATCGTTAGTTCAAGCGAAATCTGTTTGGATGAAGGGGAATTGTAATACATGCTATATCAGGCATCAGTCTGGTCCAGATCTGAATCGAGTGCCAGTTCTATCCAGACCCTGGTGCTTTTCTGATGAATGAGAACAATTATTATACCAGTTTTTCCTCGACATGGGCATGGCTATGTGTTTCACTCAACAGAGCCAATCAATGCAACTGTTTACTGCTTATAGGCAAAGTGAGCAGAAGAAACAAAAACGAAAGCATGACAGCATGACTTGCTGTACTCCAAGAAAAAGAAAGTAGACTATGAAAACTGAAACTTCATTTGGACAGATCAATATATGTTTAATCCTCCCGTGGGAAGTTTAAAATCAGTTTGTCTCATACATTCTGAAACTGTGGCGATTATAAAAAGCATGAAAAGACAAAACAGAGCAAACATATCTGCAGCCGTCCAAGGCGAGGGCATGCCAAATACCTGAACTGAGAGCTCGGTATGACAGAGCCACCAGAATCCTTTCACATTCATTTACTGCACAGTACTGTGCAAATGAAGATTCACTAAAGGTTGTTGTTTGTATTCCATACAAATACAAGGCCATCAAAGTTCAAACTGTCCACATGTTTAATGTAGTTACTGAAAACCGACAATAAATATTATTAAATATATTTTATAGATATATGAATTATGACACAAACATGAAATTCTGACCTCAGCTCAAAGAAAGGTTTATTGACCTTCTTAAATTTAAATTCAGTACACTGGACTATACAGGCTTGTATGGTGGCTTAGTGGTTAGCATTTTTGCTTTGCCCGTCCAGGGTCCAAGTTTGATTCCCACCTTGGGTCTGTGTGCCTGAAGTTCTCCCCTTGCTTGATGGGTTTCCTTCAGGTTCTCTGGTTTCCTCCCACAGTCCAATGACATGTGTAAATGAGCGTGTGAGTGTGTGAATATATGTGAATGGCCTATGATGGATGGATTGGCACCCCATCCAGGGTGTACTCCTAAGTCTCCTGGAATAGGCTCTCGGCCCACCACGACCCTGAATGTACAGAATAAAATGATACAGACGATGAGTGAGTGAGTGAGTCGACTATACAGTTGTGTGATGTTCACGTGTCCACATACTGCACTTTTAGCCATGTAGTGTTGTTTAATTATTTGATTAATACATAATTAGATATTTGTGTTATTTTCTTTTTAACAAAAAAAAGGAGAGTTGCAAAGCACCAATGATCGGGCCAAAGTACCGGAAAGATAGTGAGCACATGCATTTAAAGGGGAAATGTGTCATAATGTGATGTAAGAGTAGCTCATCCTGTGAGCATGTCATAGGCGTTCCTCGTTCACCGGATTTTATATAACTAAAGGAAGTAATCAGCCACTTTTTCGCCATGGCTGAACTGTTGGAATCAAAACCCCCTTCGCAGTTTTGCATCCTCAATTTCAGGCATCCTAATGCCAGCAGATTCCAACCTGTGTTCTGATTTTCATGACTTTTTATGAACAGAATTTTTCTAGCATAATAAGACCTCCAAAACTGCCCTGGATGCTTGAAAAACAAGAGGGCACATTGCAAACTATGATGTCCTAATAAGAACTGATGTAGCTCATACTGTGAGCGTGTCACAGGCGTTCCTCTGTCACCAGCTTTTATATAACTAAGGAAGTTATTAGCCACTTTCACAATGAGTTTAAGGCCTCGCCAGTGCTGAATTGTCTGAGATATGAAAAACCCCTTCACAATTTCGCATCCACAATGTCAGATGTCCTAATGGTAGCTGATTCCAACCTGTGTTCTGATTTTCATAACTTTTTCCAAGCATGCTAAGACCTTCAAAACGCCCTGGATGTGGGAAGAACAAGAGATCTCTTCGCGCTGATGTCATAGTGCTTCGGCCCAAAAAATTAATGATGTAGCTCACACTGTGGGCGTGTCACAGACGGTCCTCTGTCACCAGCTTTCATATAACTAAGGACGTTATTAGCCACTTTTCATCATATTTTTAAGGTCTAGCCACAGCTGAACCGTGAGATTCCAAAATTGTGTTCCTGACTTTTTGAGCATGTTAAGACCTATTATTAAAAGCCCTGAATGCTGGAAGAACCAGAAGGCCCTTCTCGTACTATGATGTTATAGTGCTTGGGCCCTAAGTGCTAGGGTGGTGCAGTGGTGGCTCAGTGTGTTAATATTAATGTTAAGGCTCTGAGGACGGTCGGCGGTTCGAGCCCCAGCTCCACCAGGATGCTGATGTTGGGCAATCGTGTCTCCTTCAGGGGTGCTGTTCAATATCCCCAGCCTAATAACAAGAAGCTGGGATAAGCAAAAAAAAATTGAGGATTTCACTGTGCAATAACTTATATGTGAGAATAAAGGCTAAACTTAAAAACTAACATATGATGTCGCATAAGAAGGAAAGCAAGTTTAGCTTGGGAGGGGGGTTATGTTTTGGTATAAATATTCTGTACATTTTAGACTTTCCCAAGCTTAAATAAATAAATTAATAAACAAACGAGAAGTGTACAGTATGTACTGTATAGTTGCTGCGACACAGTTCTGAAGCATTAACATGAGGAGGCGCCCCTTCCTCTTTTCCCGCCTCTCTCTCTCTCTCTCTGATGGGACTGAGCCACGCCCCGTGCTCGCTCACGCCGGCCATATTGACGGGCCTCCGCCGCGCGCTGCCTCTCTCTCTCGCGCCCCCCCCTCCCTCTCTGTCTCAGTGCGCTGGGTATTTACAGCCTAAACCTTAGTGCTCTATCCCTCCTCTGTCTGCATTAGCGTGCCAACCGGATACAGGGGCTCTTAAAAAGCAGTTCGGGATATTTTTCAGCCCCTCTGCATCGTTTTTACAGGATTTCTGGAGTTTATTTCTTTTTAGCTCTAGGAAGACGCGGTGCTTCAGTCGAGGTGAGTTCTTCGGGTTATTCCCCCCCTGTTAATCGGCTTGTGCACGGTTTAGCAAAGTGTTTAACATTACTGTTGACGTTTTTTACAACACGACGTGTCTTTAAAATAATAATAAAACGTTGTTTTGTAAAGGCAAGGCAAGAGTTTTGAGTTTGACACCAGGGACAGTTATGTGTTTGTGTAATAGCGTCTAGCGGTTTAACATCCGCCCCGAGATTAAAGAGGCAAAGAAAGAGTTTGCGTCTTTTTTTTTTTTTTTTTTGTTGCGCTGTTTTAAACTTCAAACAATTTCGAAACAATTCTAATCAGACAGACTCTCAGTAAATGTCGCACTGCTAAGCGGATTATAAGTGAAGGTAAAGTTTCAGCAGGAGGCTTCTCTCTCTCTCTCTCTCTCTCTCTCTCTCCATATGGCAGAATGACTGCTGTCACAACTTTGTGCTCCCAGGAAGCCTGGCCGCGTCGCCTAGATACACGGATTAACTACAGGCTAATTCAGCTTAAAGGCCTCCCGAGGTTAGCAATGTAAACAAACCCTGTTTTTATATATTTTAAAATAAATTCTTGAATATTTGTGTCTATAAGGAAAGCTTAGAGAGGCCTGTAGTTCGTTTAAGGTTGCACTGTAGCGGTGAATTTAGCTGTGGTCAGTTTTACACCCCCTTTTTTTTAATTTATTATTATTATTTTTTAAACCACGTCTACAGGCGCGTGCGGTACAGAGCTAAATCTCATATCGCGATACTTCTCACGGTACGCTTCTCAACGGTATTTTGATGCTAATTGTATTATCGCATCAAACACCAATTATTATTTTTTTTTTTTACCAATTAAGGCATTAAAAATGCATTCATATACGTTTGTACATGTCTACAGTCGCTGTTACTTTGACTTTTTTTTTTTAACTAAGTGTTCCTCAATATATATCCTCCAAGCGAAACATTTGGACGATTGATGACGTGATTACGATAACGTCAACCACGTTCGTTCAACTTTTGTTTTGGAACGATTTTTCAACGGGTTCCCTGTTGAGTCCGGTTCCTCTCAAGGTTTCTTCCTATTACCATCTCAGGGAGTTTTTCCTTGCCACTGTCG
>JAOVVA010094985.1:0-12226 GCA_028565275.1 Leiocassis micropogon | reverse complement strand
CCAATAACTACCTGGACTCCATATTAACATCAATTAACATCAACTGTTATAGCTGAACTGGCTGCCACCTAACACACGGTATGAATGCAGATCAATTCCTGCTTTCTGTTTCACCCAGATGAGAATGGGTTCCCTGTTGAGTCTGGTTCCTCCCAAGGTTTCTTCCTATTGCCATCTCAGGGAGTTTTTCCTTGCCACTGTCGCCCTCGGGGGACTATCTGCTCATCAGGGACTATCTGACCATTTTGATTCATAAACATTCACATTCCATACAAACTCAAATAATTCTTTTGATTGTGTAAAGCTGCTTCGCGACAATGACAATTGTTAAAAGCGCTATATAAATAAAATTGAATTGAATTGAATTGAATATATGACATACAGTACAGCTAAAACGTGGTATTTGGGCTAAAAAGTGTCTCACCTACAGTAGGTGAAAAAAGTCAGATAGGATCAAAAAACACCATTTTGCATAATACTTGATGCTTCCGATCCATGCCTACAAACACATTTTCTAAATACAATTTCATGCCCTTTTATGTAGTGTCCGTAACCGTTTTGAATTCAAATCTTTCAATGATCTTAAGTGTCATACAGATGAAACTTGGCCAATTTAGATTTGAAATGAAAAGACAAACATGAAAAAGAGTATTATTCTAAAATGCAAAATTGCTACAACATGAATTTGAAATAGTTACAGACACTACAGATGTCTTTTTTTATTTTTTTTTAACAAAAAACAAAATTTTTTGCAGGTCATATGCTTCTACAGTAGAAGCTTATAATTGTAAATCATTATTGTTTGAAGCAAGACAGTATAACGCTGAAAAAAGACCATTTTTTGAGCCCCTCTCCAAAATGGCTAAAGCTAGCAACTTAAGATTTTAGAGAAGCAAGATTGGTCACTTCCAAGATAAAAGTGTAGTGTGGAAATTCATACACAAGTGATTTATCAGCTATTTGTGCTAATTGGCTATCCTAGGGCTATTAGAATACAGTACAGGCTCCCAGCTCTTCCTTAGTCCCTGTCAAACCAAACCATATTATAATATCGTGGCAAATGGGGCTGTTTTGGGTGGCATTACAAAGCCAGCTGTTAGATTTTTCCCGAAGCTGCACCTGGGTGACTATTGTTGTGTATGTAACAAGCGCAAAACTGATATGACGCAACACAAAAACATGAGCCACCGCCATCTGTGAATGCCAACTTATTTGCCAATAAGCCAATGGCAGTTAACGATACAGATGTGCAGCAGATAAATCACTGCGATATTAATATTCAAATCAGAACTCTTACTCACTCACTCACTATACAGGCTTGCGTGAGGAGGATCCTGGGGACTTGGTGTACTGAAGTACGTGGTGGAAACCCACATAGCAGGAAGAGAACATGCAAACTCCACACACACAGACTTGAGATAGAAATCGAACCCTCCGCCCTGTAAGTGCGAGGCCACAGTGATGACGCCCCCTTCCTGCCCAATGCAGAACTCTTTGGAACGAAATACATAGTATAAAAAGAAGTCTTTGGCAATAATTCAGCTTACAATGTTTAAAGAAAGAAAAGTTGTGTTTATTATCCCAAGAATACTATACCCAGTGTGAAGCATGGTGGTGGGTGCATCATATTATACAGCAGCTTTTCTACAACGGTGTTACTCATCATCATCGTCATCATTACAGAAGGAAACATAAATGTATTGATGCACCAGGATTAGAGAAGAAATTAATCTCAGTCGATAATCTGGGGGGAGAATTTCAACAGGACAATGATTCCAAACATACAGCCTCAGTGACTCATGACTCGTCTCTAAAACAGAAGGTGAAGATGGCATGGCCTCGGCAATCTTCTGAATCCCACTGAAAATGTATTGGGACTCTGAAATTGCCAATACATCATCAGGACTCTTATAACATCTGAGAATTGTTGACAGTTTGTTAAGAAGAAAGGACCAGGACTGCTGCAGAAAAGTGAAGTACTTCTAACTGGATGTGTCTTAGGGTTAGCCAACAGTTGTGATGTCAAAATACTTCGTTTATGCTTAAGAATAAAAAACTTATTCTTTTGTCAAAAGTCAATAAACATTATGCACTGGAAGTAAATTAAATAAGAAAAATTTTAATAGCTGTTTTCCTCACTGTATATGCCATTTGTTCTATATTGAGTCTGACATCTTTTATTGTATCATAATATGACAAAATCCTCAATTCCTTTCTAAATCTCTGAAATATAGATGTATTGTTTTCATACCATCATACACATGCTAAAAAAAAATTACACATGCTTAAAAAACTGTACAAATGAGCGGTCTCTTAATGAATTCCTGAAGCTGGTAGTGATTTCTTGCTCATAAATGATTTCTTTTGTTGTTGCACCTCAACAAAGAGTGTTGGACAGAATCTGACATTTCTGCTGGCTGAATGGCACAAAAGCAGTATTTTTTTAAACACTTTTTACACATCAGTTGATATTATTTAATAATATCAAACAAGCATCAGCTGTGCACTTTAACAAGCTCCGATCGCAGAGCACCCAATATTATCTCCGCCCTGTGGCTATGTTTTGGGGGAAACATCTCCTCAAACACCTCAGCATTCTTTATTTACTTGGTTTAGTTTTAGTACTGGTGGCTTAGTGGTCAGCACTGTCGCCTTGCACCTGCGCGGTCCGGGTTCGATTCTCATCTGAGGGATGGTGTGTGTGCAGTTTGCATGTTCTCCCTGTGCTTGGTGGGTTTCCTCCCACAGTTCAAAGACATGCAGATTAGGCAGTGGCGTTCCCAAATTGCCTGTAGTGTGCCCCTTGATGATGAAGATTAAACACTGAAACCACACATAGACTTGTTGGTATTGATACATGGTTCAAGATTGAGTCTCTACAGAAAAATGATTGACCAGTTAGTCTGCTCAGTGCAAATGTTTATTTGTTGTTATTGATTTGAATATTGATGCCTTTTCTATTGAAATGCGTTAAAAATATTTCATTTCTTTTCCTTCTATATTCAGTCTGAACTCTAGTATATAACAAAAATTTTTTTGTCTTGTTAAAGCTTTCACTAGATTTTTTTTTTTATTTAGTTTTGTGCGCACTGGGTTTCTACACATGGGAATCAAATATAACACGTCATCAATATACTGTAAGGACACATTTGTGCAACCAAGATTAACAGCACCAACAATGGTCATCACAAGAATGCATCCATCCATTTAGCAGCCTCTGGAGTCCAACTAGGGACTGTGGAGGCCAGTGGTGATCAGTGTACTGTATTTATTCCCATTTTGTACAACTGTGGTAGGACTTCTGGACAACATTAACACACACATTCACACACACACATTCACACACTACGGGCAATTTGGGAATTTGGGATTAGCCTAATCTCCACGTCTTTGGACTGTGGGAGGAAACCGGAGAACCCAGAGGAAACCCACCATGCACAGAGAGAACATGCAAACTCCATGCACACAGAGCCGAGGCGGGAATCGAACCTGGACCATGGAGGTGTAAGGAGACATCATTACCACTAAGCATGATATGAAGAAGTAAAGATAGGGCTGATTTCTATCTAGCCCAAACTGTAGATTCATGCGGCTTATTAGGCCTCGTCCTCACTTGCAACGATGGAAGCAGCTACTAAGAAAATAAAATGTTTAAGATGACATAACGTTATCAAATGTATATTTCTTTGCTAAAAGTGCTTCTGTGACTGGGTTTGTAAGTGTATTTTAGCACTCGCATCTAACAAACTAACGTCCCCTTTTTGCTATCCAGAAGTGCGCAACCATGGCGGACAGAGGTCACGACATCACATGCGAAAGGTCAACGTGTTTTGGTCTTTTCTCCAAAGTGTTTTTACCGTGTTTCGAAAATTGTGGTTTAAGTGTTGGGAAAACAGTCGGATCATTCACTTGATGCACCATATCCAACCGGGCCAGGTGTAGCTCAGTGGTTAAGGCATTGGACTACGGTTCGGAAGATCCCAGATTCAAACCCCACAACCACCAAGTTGCCACTGTTGGGCCCTTGAGCAAGGCCCTTAACCCTCAATTGCTCAGATGAATAATGAGATAAAAATGTAAGTCGATCTGGATAAGAGCGTCTGCCAAATGCCTAAATGTAAATATCCCCTGTGTTTGACGTGTGAGGTACTCGGAGCTAACTTATTTTTCAGACATCTGATTGTCCAAAGTCGCTTTACAGATAGGGAGATATATATATATATATATATATATCGCCACCTGCTGGTTTGGCATGCTTTATTTCTTAAATAACAAAGGAGGAAAAACTTGTCTAGGTGTGAGATAAGGCTCAGTGACAGTCATGTCAAGTGATTACACAAAGTCTGACTAGATTCCATAGCACAGGCACTGACATTTTTCACCACCGCATCAGCGGTGACACACTCTCAGCATGGGAAATAGATACTGTATATAAAGTATATAAAGAGTTATGAATACATAGTTTTCTGTACGAAGGAATAAGATATGACGTGTACATTTGATGTCTCCGGTGTAATGAATGCAGACATTATAGACTCTTCTCCCTAAAACTTCTCCAGATTAAAAACTAAAAGTAGACACACTATACACACATTGTTCAATCCAAGTGCACAAAAGGATAGATGGCAAAACTGTCATACAGCCCTATGTGTCTTTATGTGGGTGGATGTGTGTAATGCTGTATCACTGATGAGTCCTTGTGATGTAATGCACTCCCTCATTGCTGTGATATGGACAGACTTTAGCTCTGCTCTAACTTCATGACTAGCTGTCGAGACTGACTCTGAGGTGCACACCTGACCGGCAATTTCCATCTAACTTCTGAAGGAGGTTTAATGTAACAGATGTTTTGATCCACATCTGAGAGGCTCATTTTAATTAGCCATGATACTATGTTCACCGCGGCTGAACCTGCAGAAAAGTGGCTTGCTTGTGGTATCACAGGTCACATTTCCTTTCATTCTGTTTTTAATTGCTCTCACCTATAAAAGTATGGTTGTGGTCACTAAATTGTGAATCTGCTTTTTAGAAATGTTTTAATTTAAGCTGAAAATCTGAGCAGTTCAAGATACAGATCTTTGGCTCGCTGACAGTACTGGGATTTGACCTGGCGACATTCAGGTCACTAGCACCGAAACATTCTCACAGCTGAGCCACCGCTGAGACTCCACTGTCCCTGCTTCGAGACAAATTGTGAATAATGGGCCAGGACGAGAACAGAAGCAGGGCTTTCGGCAAGAAAGGGGGCAGAGCAGTCCCATGAGGCCGTGTGAAACAAAAGCATT
The DNA here is from genome assembly GCA_028565275.1 of Leiocassis micropogon. Taxonomy (NCBI): domain Eukaryota; kingdom Metazoa; phylum Chordata; class Actinopteri; order Siluriformes; family Bagridae; genus Leiocassis; species Leiocassis micropogon. The sequence goes on along the minus strand of JAOVVA010094985.1, from coordinate 6,941 downwards.
TGTCACAGGGTGACAGCTGGGGAGAATAGGTTGCACACTGTACTGCTTCAAGTTTCGATCAAATTTTTTTTTTCTAGATAATTTCTCAAGTTCCAGTGAAATACAGCAAGTTGACACTCTAGTCATAGACAGGATGCAACAGTGCTGCAGTAATGAATGCGGATTTGTCAATAACAATAAACAAAAGTTTATGAGGTTTAATTACAGGAAAGATGTTCTGGGTTCAGATAAAGCTGCAACAAATCAAATCAACTCAGTGGACATATGGTTTCGCCTGTCTTTACCTTCAAACGGTTAAAACTACTGAGTTATGGTATTGTTAGCCATCCTAGGAATAGTCCATCCATCCATCGAGGAACCTCTGTAGTCCAACTAGGGACCGTGGAGGCCAATGGTGATTTACCATTGCACTGTATTTGTTCCCATTTTTACAACCATGGTAGGACCTCCAGTGAACACTCACACTCACATACACACACAACGGGCAATTTGGGACTGCCAGTTAGGAGGGAACCCACCAAGCACAGGAAGAACAGGCGCACACAGACCCCAAGGCAGGAATCGAACCCAGACCCTGGAGGTGCGAGGCTAATCACTGTTAATTTTATGGTGATAAAAAGGAGTGATATAGTGAGACTTACTTGTTTGAATCGCAATCTTTCTGCATCATCATATATTGGAATCAAATCCTAGTGTGTGCTGTAGAAGTCTTAAAAAAACCAAAAACTTCTCATTCTGTATGTAAGTAAAAAATTACTTTCATGAACAGCATCTTTCTATCATATACAGATCAAGTGCAGTAAAGCTGTTTCCAAAACTATTGATTTGTTTCATTCGATATAAATATCTCACATTGAACTAATGTCATTCCAAAGATTGGGGTATCGATCCCCAGCTGTCTGGACCTCCTATGTATAATGAAATTATTAGCGACTTTAACTAGATCACACGTATGGAAATGGCATCTAGATCTTTAAGAATAAAATAAAGATGTGCTCAGGTGTTTGGTCCTAGCTGAGTGCAATAATGCAGCACCAATGCTTTAACATCTGGGGAAGTCATAGCGGTGTACGGTATCTCATCAGGTTCTGCATCACCATACTTGCTATGTACAGTACTTTGATCCCTCCATCTATTCTCTATACTGATTATTCTATATAGGGTTCTGTTGGACCTGGAGCCTATACCAGGAATCTCAGGGCACAATGCAGGACACACCTGAATGGGGTGCCAACCAGTCACAGGGAGTCAATGATTCGCACACCCCCCCCCCCCCCCCCCCCAACCCTGGAGGTGTCCCCCAAGCCACGATGCCACCTGATCAGAATAATACAATATGAAATATATTTTTTAAAACTGTATTTTAATTTGAACCAAGGTCAGTATTCTTTATTGTGCTCCAGTGTGGCTACCACTATAAAAGCAGATCTTTTGACAGGTTAGTGTTCTGGAACACACACACAGGTGTGAGTCTAAATCATGCCAGGAGGCAAAAAAGACATGAGATTCTCAGGGAAGCAACTGTTACTGCTCATCAAGTTGTGAAGGGCTGCAAGGCCATCTCCAAACAACGTGAAATTCACCATTCTCAAGTGAGAAGGATTGTTTACAAATGAAGTGCCTTCAAGACACTCGTCAGCCTTCTGAGGCTTTCAAGCAAATTCAGTCCAAGATCAAAGCGCTATAAAGGAAATCCTATGTCCTGTGATTCCCAGGCTTCTGTACCCACATTAAAGGGTTTTATGTTTACAATAAAAAAAAGACTTCACACTTTCATGGCTTTCATGAAAGAGTGGGGAAAAAAGATTTTGAAAAGAATACGGCTCATGAGTTTGGTTTGCAAAACTGCATCTAAGCAAAAAAATTCTGAAGAATAGCCTCTGGACTGATCTTTGAGAATTATGCACATCGCAAAGTTTGGCGAAAACCGAAAACATATTATGACACAAATCTTATTTTATTGTAAATGAGAAGCATGGAGATGGAGGAGTGATGATTTGGGTTTGTTTTGCAACTCACCAGCAAATTGATATTTGAATTGGCTGACAAATAATAAAATAAATAAATAAATAAAGGTGTTAAGAATGGACCAATTGAAGTCCAGATATATTAACCCCACTGCGATGCTGTGGCAGGTTCGTAAGAGAGCCGTACACCTTAAACACCAATATTTGTATTATATTCTACAATTATATTGTTAAACAAAACAAAAAAAAGTGTGAGAATTTATTCAATAATGATCTGATAGGCTGATAAACACTTACAGAACGTTTACTTTAAACGATGATCAAAGATGTTAGTGAATAATAGGGTGCACTTATTTTTGCTTCACTTCTTTGTAGAGGAATCAAAAGAGCACATATTAAAATCTGTTGTGTTTTTGTTGTAACCTGAGGTTATTGAGGAGGTGTTGATGAGGACCACACGGATATTATTAAGCCTTAATAAATAAAAAATAAAAGAGTGGAAGGAGGGTGTACTTTCTTTTTCACGATGATGAACATTCATATCTTACACTTTTCCGAAAGTGTTTCCAACCGCATTTATAAATCAAAGCACTGAAATTATCATGTTTTGTGAGAAGAAAGCATTAGAGAAATTTTCAGCATTAAAAAGATTTTTTTTTTATTTTTAAGTAAAGCAGTCAAGCTGTTCAAATTAATAAATAAGGGAACATTTGATTAGTGAACAATTATGTCAATTAAATGTCTTAATTAATCTTTAATGTGTTATTCAAAGCAGATCAAATAATGATTAAATATACAGTACAATATAAATTCATAATTCTTGCAAATGAGGTTCAAATAAAGCCTAAGACCTGTAATGGAGAAAGTGTTTCTTCCCCACCACCGTAAAATAATAAGACAATAAAATAATAATAAAAATTACATAATCAGCATTCATTAATTCATAGGGTTAACGGTTAAGGCTGTAGGGTACTGGGTTTCTGATCGGAAGGTCGGGGGTTTGAGCCCTAGCATCGCCAGGTTGCTTCTGTTGAGCCCTTGAGCATGACCCTTAACCCTACCTGCTCCGGGGGCGCCGTATCCCGGCTGACCCCGGCTCCTTAACTGGGATATGCACAAGTTACAACTTCCTTAAAGGATTAATAAAGTCCTTTTTCATGTGCTTACTATGTGGACTAATATATTGTGATTATGATATTTTCTCCAAAGCCAAAAAGAGTCCAGTGTTACAAATGCACCAGAAAAGCAGCACAACTGTGACACTGTGTGACTCGTACTGTACATGTATGTACATAAAGAAAAATCCATGTTAAACCCTCATACTATATATTCGTTGTTTCAGGTAAGATACAGTACTATCCAAAAGACTTTCTTCATAATAAATGAAATGAAATGATGTAGATCAAATGAAAGAAATGGGAACAATAAATGCAAAGTGCCTAAAGATATTATTTCAAAATTGGTTGTTTATGTAAAACCTCAGCGGCAACCTCATTTCCCCTCTCGTCTGTACTGATACTAATCACCGTTTTTTTTTAATGCCGGAATGATTCATAGGTCACTGTGTGGTTTAACAAACCAAAAGAACATTCCTCTGAACCTGCTCAGGTACAGGGACTGGAGTGAAAATAATGAGACACCAAAAAGTCCTTCAGGAACCTGGAGTCCTTCAGGAGACCGCATTACAAATACCAAAAAAAGTACGGCTCATGACTTTTACAGAGTACTGTACCACTGAGTTGTGGCCTGTAAATGGCCAAGTACTTTGGAAAAATCATTAGATGTCTGTTATGTACATGCACAGAGTGAATTTCAATTCAATTCATCTTTACAAAGGTGGAAATCAGCGCCTGCTTCTTCTTTTTTTTTTTTTTTTCGTCTCTGAGCTGTCTCAGTTTCCAGCACACAATCTAAGAACTTTTGAAGAAAGATGCCAGGTGCTACAACTGTATGTGCAGAAACTGTGCAAGTGTACAGAGAAAAAACAATGTACATATATAGAGAGAAAAGTATATAGCACCAAGGACACGGAAACACGGCGTTGCATGCGTTTAGAAAAAGCGAATGAGCTCTTACAGCTCTTACATAGCTTCACTGACCATGAACACTTGCTACCGAGACAGTTTGCGTTTGCACGATTGCAGCGTTCTAATAATTCATCTATAGGGAGCACAATTTGATGTAATCAGAATCAAAATGAGTCCAGGATCAAAATGCAAGCAGGAGTCTGAATCCGTGGGTGTGTGAAAGTGTAGTGTAGTGTACATGCTCAGAACATCTTGGTAGTACGTCTCGACAGGTAGGACAATTTGCCACAACACTTGCCTTAAGGCTGTTCTATATTTGACATGTTGCCTCGATCCAAATGGTTATACTTGTCACAACACATACACACTACGAATGGCATAAGAGATCGGCTATCTGAACGGCTGGTCAAATTTTGAAGAGAACCCAAGGGAAAAATACACACATCTACATAGATGTATAGCAAATTAAAGACTCTATAAAGGCAATGAATGACATTCACAAGAAAGTTACTTTGTCTTTTCTCATGTCGTGGTCAAACACACTGTCTCTTAGACAAGAACAAGTGGAAATAGATATATACATATCCATATACATATATAAATAAAAGAAAGATTTTGTCTGCACATTGGTCAGAATTCGTTCTTTCATTGATCTTTGTGGTTTGTACAGTGGAGGACCGGAAACCAGTCCCAGTAAAACAGTCTGTCTGTCTGTCTGTCTGTCTGTCTGTCTGTCTGTCTAAGAATTCAGACAGAATTTAATGAAACTTTGCCAGTCGTTTAGTATTTGCCTGAAGTTAAACCTGTGCCAAAAATCAAAATGTTGAGTAGAAGTGAAGTTATGGAGGAGCAGTTATGTGCCAGATTAGAAACCGAAAGTTTTGACAGCGTACAGCAAACTGTGGTCGCGTCTTAAATCATCCGCTGGACAGAATTTAATGGAACTTCTGCAGTCATTGGAGATCAGCCTGAAGTTTAACCTACACCATAAATTAAATTGAGTAAAAGCGATGTTATGAACAGTTATGTCACATATTTAATAATCTTCTTCTAAAAGATACTGTAAGCTACTAATAAGCTACAGTACTCTCTCAATGTAAACAAACACCTGCACCAATAGATATTCATTAGAAAAGCTAAACTGAATCGTTTTACTGATTACTTCATATTTTCACTGTGTTATAAGTGAATTATTAAAACTTCATCTTTATCCGATCTACTTTTTCCATTTCTCATCTGTGATTCACTCTCCGATTACCGAACAATAAAATACTCAACCTTACTACATTTAATTTCTTTATATTGATTAATAAGTTAGACAGAGAGTTCTGCTGTATAGAAAGACAGACAGACATGTGCTGTACGTGGGCTGAAATAAAAATATCACTGATTACATTAAAGCTGATCAGATTATTTTTAGCTTTAACCTTTTAACTATTTCTACAAACTCTTTTACCTTTAATGACGCATACTTACACTAGTTATTAATATATTTACATTATACTGTATATGTATAAGATATGTACATTACATATATATATACAGTAATATATATTATATATATATATAAGTTATATACCTTATATATCTCATATGTTCCTTCATATTTGTTAGAGTGTGACAATGAGTAGAGTTTGAAGCCTTTCTTTTGTTTACTAACAATACTTTGCAACTATTCTTACATACACTACAAATACTGTAAGGCCAAAAAGGTTGTACACACCTGAGCATCACACATTTGTCCTTGTCCGTTTCTACTGTTATAATAGGCGCCACTCTTCTTGGAAGTCTTTCCACTAGAGTTTGGAGCGAGGCTGTGGGGATTTGTGATCATTCAGCTACGAGAGCACTAGTGAGGTCATGGTGCTGATGCTGGGTCTGGATGCCTGGGGTGCAGTCGGTGTTCCAGTTCACCATAAAGCTGTTCAGAGGGCTTGAGGTCAGGGATCTGTACAGGGCACTCCGGTTCTCCCGCTCCAGCCTCGGCACACCATGTCTTCATAGAGCTCGCTAAAAAAAGAGAAGTGTTTAGAAACAAGTCCAGATGTAAAATGAATGTGTATTAATTTAGGAATGTGTTACACAGACGTTACTTAACAAAGCACAACGTACTGTAGTATCCGTCTTAAATTCTTACCACTTTTATTCTAAGTAACACCAGCATCAAGAGCTGTAGTTAAAGCTTGTGTCCAGCAAACATTGTAGTATATCTTCTCTAAGGACAATACTATAGAAATAAAACGTGGATATATTTTAGAGCAGTCATTGTGCAGTTTGTATAGCAGTGTAGATTGACTCTCCTCTGAAAATAACTCAACATACAGCCATTATTGTCAAAATTAGCTGGCAACAAAAGTAAGTACACCCTAAGTGATAACAGCTGTACATCTTTAACCATGCAAAGTCACATGACCTATTCATGATGTTCATGCCTCCAGACCTGGACCCTATTGAGCACCTGTGGGACTGTGCTGTCCTCAAGCAGAAGGTGGAGAAGCGCCGTGTGTCTAACATCCAGCAGCTCCATGATATCATTACGGAGGAGTGGAAGAGGATCCCAGCAATAACATCTGCAGCTCTGGTGAATTCCAGGCCCAGGAGGGTTAACGGCGTGCTAGGTAACAACGACGCTCAGACAAAATATTGACACTTTGGAGACAGTTTTGACATGTTCACTTAAGTTGGACTCATTTTCGTTGCCACGATAAAGTCTGCATGTTGAGTTATTGTTAGAGGACAGTAAATCTGTACTGCTATACAAGCTGCACTTTCTATAGTATCGTCCCTTGAGAACATATAATAAAGGTGTTGCTGAAATGTGGGATATCACTCACTCACCCACTCACCATCTATACCGTATACTTTATCCCGTATTCAGGGTCGCGGGGACCTGGAGCCTATCCCAGGAGGCTTAGGGCACGAGGCAGGGTACACCCTGGACAGGGTG
>JAOVVA010094944.1:0-12227 GCA_028565275.1 Leiocassis micropogon | reverse complement strand
CATTTAAGTGTGACAAACATGCAAAAGAATAAGAAATCAGGAAGGGGGCAAATAGTTTTTCACACCACTGTATTTGTATATATTTTGTATATATTGGTTTTGGTGCACCTTGTTTGTTTGTTTGTTGATTTGTCTTTTTCACTTAATACACTTTGGGTTTGTTTGGAAGTTGTTGTTGTCGAGTGTCTTTACTTGCTTCACGAAGCATGCACAACACCGGAAGTAAGTTTGGTTAGTCCATATTTCGATTCTAGACCCCGTAACAGTGTAACTAGCTTTAATAATAAAACCCGAGCGTTACATAGTGGTGGCCCGTACGGGGAATCTGTTTGTTTGGAAATTGTTGTTGTCGCGTGTCTTTACTTGCTCCGCAAAGATTGCACAACACCGGAAGTGAGTAATATTAGCCCGTATTTAGATTCACGACCCCGTAATAGTGTAATTAGCTTAAATAGAAAACACGAGCGTTCCAACGTGGTAAACAAAAAGACACACAAAACATCACACCCAGGTGGCTGGGCTACAAGAGCAGAAGGCCACATCAAGTTTCAATTCTGTTGCCGTTCTATCAGCCACAAAATCAGAAATCTGAGCCTACAGACCCAAAAAGACAGAAGAGTTCAGCAGTCAAGAATGGGTGATCTTTTGCCCAGGGTATCCTCAGATTGGTTGTTTTGTCTCGCCAGTATAGAGCTCTGAACACTCTTCAGTACATTGGACCATATATATTACAGTATATTGCACTTCTTACATGTATGTTTTGTTATCCCGTCTTTGGGGTGGACAAGTCTCTGTCTTCGTGTGTCTGTATGTTTATATATTTTTAATCTATTTATTTCTGGTTTTATTTTCTGACTGGATTCTGATCTTTGGCAATACGAGTGTATGCAGAAGCTGTCATACATTACACATTAGCATGTGTTTTGTTGGATTCTTTCTTAATCAAGTGTGTGTTATCCCCTGAATCTTTTCATAAATATAAATAGTGATACGCTGTTTGTATGATTAAACTCAATCCAGATATTTTAATCTTCTCTGTCCTCCGATAATATACAAAACTTGAGCCACTTGAGTAAATTTGTCATCAGACTTTATTATGAAATTAACAGAAATGGTCAAACATCAGACAATTTAGATAAAATATTTCTATTATTCATTAAACTTTAACATGTGATTGTAAATTTAAATCTAGCCTTAATAATCACTATTTTCCTTAAAAGAGTACTTTGTTAATTTTTTAATTTTGCTGAACAGGTAAGAAGGTGATACTAATGCCTAAAAACCAATAATGACTTTAAAATGTTGCTTAAGACTCAATACAGAGGCATTAACGAAAAATTTAGTCGGGAGACTCAAGCCAACACTAATGACACTAATGAACCTGACAGAATTCACACAGAGCCTAAAAAAGGATGTAAGTAGCCTCTAATCGAGTTCTCAAGGGTTTGTAACAAATTGGCATTTGTGGATTGCATAGCATGTGTGGAATGCGGATATTAGTGTAACATTCATATCAACCATTAGAATGGGAACAATGTGAGCTCAGTGATGTGGACAGTGACATGGTTGTTGGTTTCAGTATTTGATTTACTTTCTAAACTCCACACCCACATTTACTTAGAATAGTGTGAAAAATAAAACCAAAAAAACTTAAATTGAGCAAACTGGAAATGCCTTGTGTGGGGAGTAGGAAAGAATGTATGCAAGTAGCTCATGTTACTCTCCTCTTCCCACAGACTCGGACTCACATGAATCCCCGGCTGTGACCGAGCCGTCGAACTGTGCCGGCCCGCATGAGCGCGGATACACACCCCATTGTCTACTTCAGGACCTGGCACTCGACACTGCTGACACATACTAACTGTGTGTTCTGCCAATCTGCACGCTCACTATAATAAAACGCCACACGGCTTTGCACCGCAGCTCTGTCTCTCTGTGTCCATGATTACCTGACCCACTACGTGCGCTACATTGGTGGAGAATGCTGGCAGGAAACATGGATCCAGTGGGCGACCGCACCTTGGAACACTACCTGGGACACCTGCTAGAGAAATCCCTACAACAGCAGACTTTGGTACAACAGCTCGCACAGGGACTTCACAGAGGACAGACTCTAAGCCACAACCCAAGAGCCACAACCCAAGAGCCTACACGAATGCAACAATGCAGAGGACGAGATGTGCCCCTCCCTGACCCTAGAAATGATGCCCAAAATCTGCTCTTAAAATGAGCACCCCATGATGACCTTGAAGCGTACTTAGCCCCCCCGGCGGATGATGCAGAGGATTACAACCTGCTGAAATCCTCGTGCACTGTGGTCTATCAAACACAGAAGTTGCACTGGAATTCCACTGTTGAGTATTTGAAACGCAGACGTGAAGGATAAAGTAATGCGATCCCTGCCCAGAGAAGAAAGGAAGGCAGTGGGCATGCGGGCTCCGGCCTCACTCTGGGAAATGACAGAAGCTTTGGAGTGCGCATTAGCTACATTATCCCTAGGACCGGAAAAAAAAAAGATTCACGGACCGAAGTCCCCTCGTTATATTCCTCCACACAGGCACAAGAATCTTCCCTCCCCCTCTCTCCCCACGCTGCGACTGCCACGACTAGAGACCCCACAGGATGAGCCAATGCTCACCGAACCTGAGCTTAGCAGATCTCTCTCGTCCCGGGGCTTGTGGGCTGACAGCAGGCACATCGAGGAAGGTCTCCCAGCCCCCATTCAACTGGGTCCGGGTCAGTGGTGCTCCCCTACCAGCATATACCAGTATAAATAACACCACCACTCACTGGCATTAACGGCAGTGAATCCCTCACCGTCTACCGGTCAACCGCACCCTATAAAAGGACCGCGATGGCGCGTGCCAGCGAGTAGGAAAGAATGTATGCAAGTAGCTCATGTTACTCATGTTACCCCGGCTGTGTACACGCCGGCAAGACGACCGGTATGCAACGGCCGCTCTACGCCCGCGACTCAAAGCTCAGTCGCCCCGACCGAGCCGTTGAACCCCGCCGGCCCGCACGAGCGCAGATACACACCCCACTGTCTACTTCAGGACCTGCCACTTGACACCGCTGACACATACCGTTAACTATGTGTTCTGTCAATCTGCACGTTCACTATAATAAAACGCCGCACAGCTTTGCACCGCAGCTCTGTCTCTGTGTCCGTGATTACCTGACCCACTACATGCACTACACTTGTTAATAAAAGAGGTTAGAGGAAAATGGCCAGACTGGATCAAGCCGAAAGGGCTAGAGCAACATAAATAATCACGCTTTTAAAATGCTTTTATCAAAAAGGCATCTCAGAACACACAAAACATCAAACCTTGACATGGCTGGGCTATAAGAGCAGAAGCCACATCGAGTTTAAATTTTGTTGCTATCCTATCAGACACAAGAACAGGAATCTAAGGTGCAATTGTAGTTGCTAGAAGGCTGTATAAATGGCTGATTTTATCAGGAATTCCCACATATATGAGGCACATGTTTTGGCCGTAACCTCCACCGGTTTATATGTTTTGTCACTGTGCAAACAGATGTAACTGATACTACCAGGAAATGTCTTGGTAATAGCGTGATGATTTAAGGATCAGACTTGTGTACTCTTTGAGTATAAAATAGTAGCAGGTGTGGTTATAATTATAGCCGAAGCTTACTTGTCTGAAGTTTCCTTGTAGGCAAATGCTATATAAACAAGAGCCCATGGATGAAACACATAAAACATGGGAGATCTTCCCAACTACAAAAACAAACAAACTGGAGGCAAGATTCACACCTTTACCCATGAAGATGTGAGGCCTTATTAGGAACACCTGTACACACAGATATGCAGATACGGCCAGGCGTTTAGGGTAACATTCATATTAACCAGCTCTGTTGAATGACTTAGGGACATTAAGAACAAAGCAATTGAATTGCTATGGTCCTTTTATTAACAATATCTTGCTTTTATTTACTTTTATTTGTATATTAAAAAGTTTCATATCAAGATTGATATTAATACATTTAAATGATTAAATTTGTGCTCATTTAAAAAGATCTGTGCAGTTTTTTATTTATGATGAAGACTTCTTTGTTTTCCTGGCACAAAAAGGTGTCATAAAAACAACAACAAAAAACACTGGTACCAGTAGCACAGTTGGGGCATCATTTTTATATAACCAAAATGGGTTATTTGTCCTTAGTGGACTGTTTAATTTTATCTCTATGTGATGTTTGACTTTACAGATCGTAATTGTATTTCCATAATGAGTCACACCTACAAATACAGTACAAAAATGAAATTATGTTATTACATAATTATGTTTTCTCGAATTATTAAGCGCTGTAATGGGTTCGACCCTTTGTGCACGGGCGGCACCATAAAGCACGGACACGAGGCAAGGTCTTATGGGAAAAAGGGTAATTTATTTAAGGAAAAATGGGGAAGGAAAGGGTTAAAGGAGCAGGGATGGAAAAAAAGGGAAGGAATGTTGTGCACGTGCAGATCTGGTGGGAAGTGCCCCGCTGGAATGCGTGCACAGGCTGGTGAGCGGTGGCAGTGGGCAGAGTGGCAGCTCCTGCTCAGTTAGCTCATGCTAGTTCTGCTCTCAGGGGATGGCCAGACCAACCCCTCCCAGCTCTCTCTGTGGGCGTGGCCTCAGACGGGAGTTTAGGGGAATAGGGGCCGTGACATGTAGCTTCTAGCGGCCCCTTCTTCCTCAGCGGCAGGGTCATAATATCCGGCTCCATTATGAGCTGAAGAGCCGCGGGAGCTCCGGCAGTGAGATTGCGGCTGTCCTTGTTGCAGAGATCACAGGCACATTTCCACTCGCCTCTGTGAAGTCCCTGGGGGTTGTTCCATTGCCCCGCTCTCATGCCACTCTTCTGTGTTCATGCATGCACGTCACACACTCCGCTTTGTAGTCCAGTATCCCAATAGACCCCGTGCTACACTCCCTGCTGTGTTTTATAGCGCCGGGAGAAGCCCGGGATCATTAACGTAGATGGTTCACCAGCCGTGCCTATTTCCACGGCCCCGTCCCTTCGCACACCTGAAGAAGGGGAGGACGCCTAGCTAGTGAGCAAGGAGTGAGCGAGGAGAGATATTAGATTTGGGTGCACGCCCGTCACAGGCGCACGCCGTGACAGCACACATACAGTATTTGCATTTTATCAAACAGCTTTTATGTATGTTGCAGCTGACTATGATCTCATTGCTTCAAATGAATGATTAAATAAATAGTTTCAGACCCTTTTATGATCTACTACCCAGAAAAACATACACATGCCCAATTATGCTGCTCTAATTCAGATACACACATGCATTCACACGCACATTTAGAGCTCCAAGCCTCAGAAGTCACCAATTAATAGCACCTTAGATTAGGGCCATTATGGAGACATTTACTCTGTAACATTTACTTAAGTAACTTATTGAAAAAAATTTTTTTACCGCACCAGTATTTCTACCACACCATACATTTTTCTTTTACTTGACTAGATTTGTGAAGAAGAAACGCTACTCTTACTGCGCTACATTCGGCTACACTCAACTCGTTACTTTTCTAACCATTTATTCAACACTTTAGATATTATTTGTTTTTGCCAGAGGAATGCAGCCGGTGGACCTACCATGTGACAGTTTTACCAATCAGCCGCAAAACCAATAACCGCATGAAATCAAATGACCACACAGAAGGGGGTGGGAGGAGGATTATCTTCAGCAATGGTAGACAGTGAAGCAAACATGCCACGGTTAGTTTAACTGTTTTATTTAATGTTGCAATCTTAACATATATAATTAGCAAATAAACTAGAGGCTAAAAATATATAAGTTTCTTACATTGCTGGAAACAGTTTATGGTAAAGTGAGACCTCTTGTACACATGTTCTAATGTTATTTTCTAGCTGCTGAGCCATTTGCAGGGCAACTGAATATACTACCTATCTTACACAGGAAACAGTTTATACTGTTTAAACATATATATGTTACCTACAGTAGGTATTTATTTCAAAAGCTTTATATTGTGAAAAAAGGGAGATTAGGAAATTTGTGTTTCTTATTCCTTAATTTGCTGTTTTGTAAAGATATTTAGTATTATTCATTTATTTTATTAAATTTATTTCAGTTCAGTTAGTACAGTGAAACCTCGTATTGCGAGTAACGCGGTTTGCGAGTTTTCCGCAAGACGAGCAAAGATTTTTAATACATTTTGACTTGAAAAAACGAGCAAGTCTTGGTTTACGAGTACTGAGTTTCATGTATCATGCATGCGCTTCTTGTTTTGACACCGAGCATCACGTGATCACAACTGAGCCAACGTTTTTTTTTTCGCTCTTGCGCTGCGGAATTGTGGTTAATTGTCTCCCCTGCTGGGTCTTAGTGCGCGTCTCTTACTGGTATAATCAACATCCGTGCACGCGTGTACTGTTTACTATAACACTGTGACCATGTGTGTATGTGAAACATATTTTATTTTGTGTTTGAAAGCGCGTGTGTACAGCGCGTGTGTACTGTTTCTTATAACACACGTGTGTGCGCACGTGTAAAGCAAAAGAAAGTCTCATTAGAGGTTAAAAATCCATTTTCTCCCTCTCTGTCGTTATGTGTGTGCATTATGTGTGCGCGCGTAATTTGACACCGTGCCGGTTCACACACACACACTCTCTCTCTCTCTCTCTCTCTCTCTCTCTCTCTCTCGCCTTTAGTGTGTTTGTGTGTGTGTGGGAAAATTAGCTTTGATTTACGAGTGTTTCGGAATACGAGCCCGCTTCCGGAACAAATTATGCTCGTAATCCAAGGTTCCACTGTACTTGAGTACAGTTCACAGAATACTTTTCACAGAATACTTTTTTACTCTTTTTATTTTGAATGATTACTTTTTACTTCTACTTGAGTAATATTATTTTGAAGTACAGCTACTCTTACTTGAGTACATTTTTTATGGCTACTCTACCCACCTCTGAGCATAAGTAGCAGGCACGTCTCGATATCAAATATCCAAAAAAGATTATTGCATACTCATTATATGTAGATAATGATACCTTCAGCATTGATATACAGTACAATGTAGAAATAAATAAATTTAAAAAATCTGGGAAAACCATGTAATTTGTATGAAGATTTTTGACTGGTAGATGGATAGATTGTTACATACATATGCACTAACAACTGCATGCCAGGAACACCTCACAAGACCTTTCATTTTTGAGATGCTCTAACCCAGTTGTCTGGCCAGCACAATTTAGGCCTTGGTAGAGCCACCAAGATTTTTAACTTGCTCATTTTTTCTGTTTCCAACACACTAACTTTGAGAACTGTCTGTTTGCTTATGGCTTAATAAATATCCCACCATTCAACAGATTCAATTGGTTTTTTTTCTACATCACATTTTCTACAAGGGTTCATAGGAAAAATGTGCAGCATTACTCTAACTATGATCCTGGCTCTCCTCCAAATCTGACAGAACACAAGACTGATTACCCAAGGATGCAGGCATTAAGCTCTATCTCTTTCCCCCCAAAAAAACTCCTGAAATTAACAGACCTACCAAATACCTGCAGTGTAATCGAATTTGACCATGCTGGGTCTTTCCTCCAATGCTATTTCTATAGATATAGTTAGGCAGATCCTAATCCAGTGGAGAGGCAATGGATTCAGTTCATGCTCTCCAGGCTCACTGGACCAGCACCAGCATGTGGGCACAACTTTGCATCTGTTTGAGAACAGTGTATTTTCACCACCCCCCTGCTACAGGGACACACTGTTGGTGCCAGCTCCAGGCTTTAGAGATACACTGCTGCTGCCATAACCCAGTTTCAGGGACACAGTTTTATTGCCACCTCCCAGCTTTATGGCCATCATAAAACCAAACCACAATTTGGTTTTCTAGATGTTGAGCCAGCACCAAGCATTCCTTAAAAGGAGGCATTGCCGTACCAAGCTCCAGCTTTGACCCACTGCCTGTGCCAAGCTCCAGCTTAGACCCATTGCCCATGCCAAACTCCAGCTCTATGCCAAGATCTGTCTCATCCTTAAACTGATCCACAAGTTTGCTCAGATCCTGTTTTTGTTTTGGTGTCAGATCCTCTCCTCAATGAACAAGGTTGTGGCTTTGCTCTGTGGCAGAGAGAGAGGCAAGAGCTGAGGAGTGATGTATAGGTTCGAAGCACCATTTAAGGAAGTTAATGTGATATAGTTCTGTGCTCTTGCACAAACCCGGCTGTTGTAGTCAGTAGTTCACTGGCCTGACTCGTTCCACAACAGTGAAGGGTCCCTGCCAGGTAGCATTGGGGAAGAGCACCAATACGCAGTAACCCACCTTGAACTCACATGGTTGCACTGGCTTGTCTTTACTGTAGGTACACTTCTGCACTCCTTGCACCTTCTGCATGTGTTGCTGTATTATAGGGAGCATTTTGTTTATATTAGTATTAACAAAGTGCTATTAATATAATATAATATTCTCTTTTATGACCTGAAGAGTGATGGCTGCTCCTCCTAGGCTTCTTTGGCAACATACAGCAAACCGCACAGCTGGCAGCTGAAGAGAAAGATTAAAATTTAAATAAAAATTTTATTTGTCACATACACAATCATACACAGTATGATACAATAAGTGAAATGCTTATATGATTGCTGTAGACCTAAAAATAAAATTTGGGTAGCTGTGGTTTTATGTTTTTTGGATACAATAAGGGTTAGCACACGGACATCGCTTTCAGACAGCTTCCTCTTGCGTCTGCAGTTGCGCCAGTGAGACGCGCACCAACAATTTGTTCTCTTTTGAACTCTGATATATCATGCATAATGTTGTGTGCATTGCAATATTTTAAACAAAACCGTGCTATTACTCTGCTAATTAAACCTTCACACTCTGCTCTTACTGGTGGAATGTGCAATCAATAAAAATTGGGGAAATCATTGGAAATCAAAATGAAAATTTTGACACCATGCTGGTCAAATTTAGCCATGAAACCTTCAACAACACTGCTTGTATTATAGGGGTTGGACAATGAAACTGGCCAAAGTTCAAAAGAGGACAAATTGTTGGTACGCGTCTCACTGGTGCATCTGTGACCAAGAAAGCGAGTCAGAAAAGTTTTCCTCCACCAGCATCACATAGTGACCTGGCCACTATTCTGCAAGAAGAATGGCCCAAAATCCCTCTGGCCACTTTGCAAGACTTGTATCTGTCATTCTCAAGACGAAATGATGCTGTATTGGCCACAAAAGGAGGCCATACACCATACTAATGAATTATTGTGGTCTCAAACCAGGCATTTCAGTGTAATTGTCCAACCCCTGTATATATATAAAACTAAATAGATCTTTTATTCTAGCCCAGGTGACGTTAAGCTTTTCAAGCAGGCGTCTGGTGCAAGGTACTGTAGTAGTCAGCATTGTTATATTGTCGATGAAAGCCCTAATATGTATCAACAGAGCTCCGGACAGATACAGGTATAGTGCAACCGGCCATGATACTATTTCAAGTCTCTGCCATGTGGTGGCAAAGTCAGGTGCAGTGAAGCAGTGAATTGCAGGGCGCGAAAGTAGGTCTTGATCAAACTTGATTACCTCCGGTATTCTGAAGAAGTTAAAATCTATTCAGATGATGCTGTGGGGAATTAAGTCAAATGCATTTGCAAGTTCGAGGAAGACAACATGCATCACTCTTCTCACTCTTGGCCAGTTGGATTTGGTGCCAAATCAAGCTGATGTGCTCCAGACATCCTGAAAACCCTGGAATTGTAGCTTTTTAAACTGTTGAAAAGTCAGAATATATTAAATAAATATAAAATCTAAGAATATTAAATGAAAAGTCAGATCAATTAATTATTCAATACATTAAAAGAAACCTCTGAATATATTGAATAAAAAGTCGATATGAAATAATGTATATCAATTGAAAACTTGGAATGTATTGAATGAAAAGTCAGAATATATGGAATGAATTCAGAATATATTGAATAAAAAATCTGAATATATTCAATGAATGAAAAGACAGAATATTGTAGCGTTTTACCGCCGGAAAGGATGTTGGAGAGACGAGTGAGCTTACTTGCTGCCCAATGCAAATGGCTGGGAGTACTTTATTTACACGCAGCATGTATAACATGAGCAGCACATTCACACGAGACCCACATCCAATTTAGCTTAAGCATAAACCGGAGCACATTCAACACGTCACACACACACACACAAACATGGCCGAAGCCACTAACCCAAACACCCTTCCCCAACATGGTGAACACATAGCAACCCCTCCCGCAAAGTATGATGGTCGCCAGCCGAAGCCCCGCCTACGCCACACTGTCCCCACCCGAGCTGTGACCGTCCCCGGTCACCATGACGAACTCCGTCTCTGAGGCATAAAGGCGGTCGGCGCTGGCTTTGGGAACGCCGGAGTCCTTTGGCGGGGGAGGGATGAGTGCGAACATTGTCCTGAGGTGGTCCGGCCTCCACAGAGTTCGATGTTTCGTCGGCGTGCGGCTGGTAAGGCGCAAGACGGTCCCGGTCGAGCACAACTCGTGCCCGCCCCGCCAACCGCACCCGGTAGATGACATCAGAGAGCTGGGCAATTACCGTACAGGGGCCCACCCAGTGGGACATAAGCTTGGCCGACAGCCCCCTGTTCCTTCCGGAGGAACACACCCATACCTGCTCTCCAGTAGCAAAATCTCGCCCCCGGCTGTGAGTGTCCACGCCCATACGCTCCATAGGTGCCCCCACCCGAAAGTCCTGCTGCGGTGCCCGCGAGCGCTGAGTGGGGCCCTTCTCCTGCTTGGCGATGAGCGGATCACGGTCCAGCTGTGACACCGGTGAAGCGACTATGGGTGACGCAGTAACTCGGCTGCACGCTGGCTCAGACGGCTGATCACCGCCGGAGAGCCTGGAGAACTGCACGGGGAGAATGTTCGGAGTCGAGGGTTCTACGTCGCCATGGCGCTCCACTCGCTCGCAGTACCGACCACGCGCTTTACTGCCCGGCTGTCGGGATAACGCGCCGAGCAAGAACGGTTGTGGGAGGCGGCTTCCCCTTAGCGCCCCCTGGCGCTAGTTTAGCGGCTGTTGGAGTACGCTGTCCCTCAGGCTTGAGAACGTTGCAACGGTAGTCTCGAGGTCCCGTGCCTCGGCATCGCCGCAAAACCTCTGAGACTAGCTCGTTGCCTAGCCGCGACGGGTAACCCTGTCCCCGGCTAGGTTCACCTACCGAGCGCCACTGAGCTGCGGGCGGTCGCTCGGCTCTTTCGCCGTGATGTTCCGCCATCATGGGCTCAGCGCGCTTGGCCTCGCGCAGCGCCTCGAAAAGGGAAGCTGGTGCCGCTAACCTGATGTGCTCGTGGAGCCGCGGCGGTCGGAGTCCCCGGACAAATGCGCGACGAGCTAGCTCTTCCCGCTTGTCGTGCTCGAATTCCGGATAGCCCCGGCGCGCAAGACATCTTAGATCCGTGGCAAACGCCCCCAGTGGCTCGGAAGCGCGCCGCTCGCGGACCGCCAGCTCCTCGCACGCTGCCTCCTTACGGTCATCCGCGCCGAACCGGAAGTGGAGCGATTGCCGGCGCACGGAGCTGTAGGTTGCTGACGTAGGAAAATATTGAATTAAAACTTGGAATGAAAAGTCCAAATATATTGAATGAATGAAAAACATGAGAATATTCAATGAAAAGTCTCTATATATTGACTGAACTGTCTGAATATATTAATTGAATATATTCATCGCAATATATTTATTATAACATATTAAATGAAAGGTTTGAATATACTGAATGAATGAAAAACATGAGAATATTAAATTTTAAAAATCTAAATATGAATTCTTAAATATATGTTGATGGAAATCTCTGAATATATTGAGTGGCACCTGATTTCATCAAAGGGCAGGCACCATCTAGTGGTTTTAATGTGTGTTGCTTGGGGAAAGGGACTGTACATGAGGTCCTACACAATCAAAGTGAATTAACTTTCTACAAAAAGAATATTTTAAATAACTAAGTAACAAAACCAACACACAATGCATATGCATAAGCATCAGCTCATAGTATTCAATTCAATTCAATTTTATTTGTATAGCGCTTTCAACAATGGTCATTGTCTCAAAGCAGCTTCACAAAAATGAAAGAATTTTTTTTTTAATTTATGGAAGTGTGTATGTGTGAGACAAATGTGTCTAGATAATAATGAGATGAATGAATGAATGATGAATGAAATGTCTCTGATGAGCAAGCCAAGGGTGACG
>JAOVVA010094893.1:0-12230 GCA_028565275.1 Leiocassis micropogon | reverse complement strand
TGTCAAAGCATTTCACTGCATATCGTACTGTGTATGACTGTGTATGTGACAAATAAAATTTGAATTTGAATTTGAATTTAAACAAAAAACAACCAAGTTTGAAATTGTATCTTTAGACACTTTGCATCCTGTCACAATAAATATTTGTTTCCATTTCCATTTCCATTACGCTAGCTGACGTTTGATTAAATATAGTGAAAATATAGTGAAACGAATATTCCTGTTCTAAAAACTTTATATGGTGAATTAAGAAAGTGCCCTTCTATTCAGAGAATATAATGTACAAATACAAACTTGTTGTCCAAGTTATTGTTCCACTCATTTTTCTTATATGCAATTCTTTCATGGTCTTGTTAAACTTATATCACTCACTCATCGTCTATACCGCTTTATTCTGTATAAAGGGTCGGGGGTACTTAGGGTACAAGGCGGGTTACGCCCTGGATGGGGTGCCAATCCATGTCAGGGCGCACACATACACACACACGCACACACACTCATTCACACACTATGGGCAATTTGGGAATGCCGGTGAGCCTAATCTGCATGTCTTTGGATTGTGGAAGGAAACCGGAGTACCCAGGGGAAAACCACCAAGCACGGGGAGAACATGCAAACTCCATGTTAACCTTGTATGCAGTAGGTAAATACAGTATGTTTCTTTTTAGAATATAAACTGACAATTTCTTTCCAATGAGCTCATTCATGCTTGTTCTGTCCTTTTGCATCTTGAGATTGGACTGGTGCAAGTCCTAGTAGATCTTCCCCTGTGCACCATTTCACCCATGCAGCTCATCCAATAGGTAGCTCTGCCCAAATCTTCCCATTTCACTCACATCACATCATCGTTGTAGTCTCATCAAAAATTGATGCTTAACTACAATAATGGGCAACTGTTCACCCACCTGAAGACCCTGATCAAACTTTGCTCCAAACATAGTTTTATGAAAGGCACAAACATGCATCATGTAAGACATGCATCAGTACTCTTTTCTGTGCTAATACAAGGTGTGAAATAAATTTAATCTGGCTGTCAGCTGAATTACTGGCAGACTTTAAATAAAGTCAACCTCATCGCATGGCACTCAAGTAAGCATTTTACATACAGTGAGGTTTAACTTGGCGGTATTTTTAGAATGTGACTCATTTTTGCTAACACTAATGTATGTTTTGTTGTATAGAAACTAGAAAAAGAACTTCTGTAAGATACTTTAGATGAGAGTGTCTCTTAATGCCTTTCAGTAGTACCCTAATTGCAGAATAAATAAAATAATTATAGTGTTGTTTGTTTTATAAAACAAACAAGGAGCTACTACTACTACTACATCAGATACATCTTAGTACTTATATACTGTATGTATCTATATCATGCTACTTGCAATCACACCTCTTTTCTAAGATGGTTTTTGTGAGAGGTCTGGTATTTTTTTTTTTTTAATGCATTCATATGAAACAGAAAGTTGCGTGTAACTTCGATGTATATTTTAAGGTGTAGCAATAATCAGACACAATGTCGCGGTCACTGCAGCACTGAGCGTTTGTGAGTCACCTTTTTGTGTCCTACAGTACATGGTGTATCAGTGCTGCACCTGGGCTGTGACACTGCTGGAGCACAGACTGAATAGGGCTTCCAGCATCACCTATTTACCACTTTTACCACCCACTGATCGACATCATGTTCAACTATTTACAGGTTCAGAAGAGGCAGAGTGATAACATGTGGGACACACACTGTGAAACCGGTATGCACTTGGCAGTTAAAATGGTTTTGTTGTCCTGCAGCTCTAGATAAAATACTCTCTATGAGATTTAGTGTAGCGTTTATGCGAGACACTTATATCTATATTGATTGAATGTAGGACAACTTTTTATCTCAGCATATTAGGACAAATGTAAAAGGAAACAAGTAGATTCTGCTGTCAATAATTTCAACGGGGATGCCGGCACTGCCGACAGGTCGAGTCCTCCTTGTTATTAATGTGTACACTTGAAATATATCAAATAAAAAACTATTTCAAATATGTGACATTGTTGTGATCATGACCCTGTATATAAATATACCTTAAGTGCAAGTAACATTCACCCTTGAGATATTGCCGTAACCAGAATTCCAATTAAATGCATTAGTTTTATTTTAAAAGCATTTTTCTATAACATAAAAGGTTTTGTTCGCTTCTGTCAAATTTACATTTACATTTACAGATTTGGCAGACAGTCTTATCCAGAGTGACTTACAAAAGTGCTTTGAAGTTTCCATCATTGGATACATAGATCCTTAAACTGGTTACTAGGTTATCAAACACTGTTGCAAAATTTTTTTGTTTGTTTTTTTGTTTACATTATGTTGTAACCTAGATCCTTCACAACAACAACTACTACTACTATAATAAAAATTATTAATAATAATAATAATAATAATAATAATAATAAAGTAGTAAAATGTATTATTATCATATACTTTATATTAGTATTACTTGTTTAATTAAGGTCAGTAAAACTCATGTTACAGAAAAAAACCCCAATGAACCCCATGACCCACCCTCAGTAGGACACGCAATGCTCGTCCGCTCAATAATATGCTAAAATTATCTACTGCCTGTTTCTCAGAACAATAAAAAAAAAAATAATAATTTAAAACCTAGGCACATTTTCACAGTCTTGCGAACTCCAAGTTGAGGTTTCTATCGTTCTTGCAAATGTCTAATTATTCTCTATTGAGTTCTCTAAATTAACACGGACCTATTTTATTGTCAGTTTTATACATTAGTATTGATTAATAACTATTAGACTCAAGTCTGGCTTCACCTTGATATATTTTCAAATGGGTCTTTTTAGTTTTTAAACTGATGTATGGGCACACATACTTCTTTGAATCATCATTTGACTTCATTAAACCACTGTCTTTATTAAAGAATCTACTTTTCTGAAAGTTTAGTCACTGTCCTGCTGCATGCTGTCTCAGAAGGCTTTTCCTTTCCTCTGTCACTTCAAGGTTGCTTGTTAGCGATGTACAGCAGGTCTACATCCACGTTTCCGTAAAGCTGATTTTAAATGCGCCAACCAATTTCATTGAATGGAAGTGAATTATAAGCAGCTACACCATAAACAGCATTGTAACATATATATCTAAATCCTTTTGGTCTTTTAGAACTACACAGAAGGTTGGATTTATCATCGATCTGTAACTTGTAGAAAATTCCCTGATGCAATGTTTGTTTATTCTTCTTTATTATTTCAACTTTGAGACGTCTGCCTGCATTCCGGAGATGCTTAATGATTCTAAATATTTATTTATTTATTTATTTTTTCGTTTCAAAGTAATGCAGCGTGGAATTGAACCTCTGAGCCTCAGCATTTTGGCAGAGTTTACAATTTTACATGATTATCATGTTTACCTCCATTTATCTTCAGTCACTATATTACCCAGTGTGAATTATGCAAATATGTAATGTAATTCTGGGGAATCCTCACTTCAAACAGCCAGTCTTATAGCACAAGTATAGGAACTGTAAGTGAATCATAGGCAGACTTTATAGAGAAGAATACCTTTTCTTGATTAAAAGTAATGCTTGAGACTGAAGGTGAAAGCTTAACATGCTGAGTTGATCTCAGCCTCTATAGTTTTGAAGTGATAAAAGCTAGTTAATTAATATTTACTGTGCTTTGTAATATTACTGTTTCTTAAATGTGTACTGCTTACACACACACACACACACACAAGCTACAGACCTTGAATTATTTTGTGAAAGTGTGTTACTTCTTCTTACTATCTTAAATTATAAATCAAATCATTAAATGGTTTGTACTGAATAATAATTAGGGCATACTGTATATTTTTATACCTATTCTGTTTATTCGTAAGTATTTGTCCCATAGAAGACAGCCTTTTAAAATCTACTTCCATTTCCAAAATTTGTCAACAAGAAAGAAAAACTCATTCTGGAGACTGATGAATCACTCAGGCACTCACTCACTCGCTCGCTCACTCACTCACTCACTCACTCACTCACTCACTCATCTTCTATACCGCTTTATCCCATAATCAGGGTCGCGGGAACCTGGAGCCTATCCCAGGAGGGTTAGGGCATGAGGCGGGGTACACCCTGGACAGGGTGCCAATCCATCGCAGGGCGCACACACACATACACACACTCATTACTGATGAATCATTCCTAAAAATAAATAAGTAAATAAATAAAATGGCATGTTTACAGCAGATGTGTTTTTTTTTTTGGTTGTTGTTTTTATGCTGTCAATTTAACATGTACAAACCAAGTTATTATATATTTATCAGACAGATGATTTGGACACCTCTGATGATGTGTCTGGTTTATTTTTGTGCCTTAATCTCAGGATGAGATGGCATGTTATGAAACAACAGAAAAGACTCAAATAATTATTGTGGTTAAACCAATGATGCAATAATAAAGAGAGAGAAGCAAGAAATGCAGAGCTTCCAGATGCAGCTGCGAGAACGAAGTGTGGTTTTTGCCATCATCTGTAAAAATAAAAGAAACGTTTTTTCTGTACAGCGGTCAGAGTTCGCACTTTCAATGATATCTTTACATTTCACTTTAGACCTGAAAACAGACTTTCTGTCTGTCTGTCCAGACAGATTTCGTCAGGGCATCACGCAAAACTGGTCTTAGATCTCTGCCTGAAGTTTAACCTGCACCATAAGTGAAATCTAAATGTTGAGTAAAAGCAACAGTTATGAACAGTTATGTGGCGGATTTAATAATCTACTTTAAAATGCGCTACTTGCTCAATCTAAACAAACACCTGCTCCAATAGATATTAATTAGAAAAGCTAAACTAAATATTTTTACTGGGATTAAAAACTTCATCTTTATCTGATCTACTTTTTCCATTTCTCATCTGTGAGTCACTCTCCGATTTGGAGTGTATTTGGCTGACGACGAAAAAAGTACAACTTAGTGTAAACATAAACTTTTCTATATTCTCTCTTTCCAATTAATTGTAATAAAATGAAATGACAGTAGATTTAAAATCTTGCCATGAACTAGGTGCATTTTGTACAATTCCTTAATATTTAGCCACCAAACCAGTGGAAACAAATACCATATAATGCTGTCACACGAAACTAAATTTTGTGAAACTATTTTTTTTCTACCAACTACAGTACTTTCCCATTAATAGTACTTCAGGTACTTCATTTAGTACATAAGTTAACAAAATGTCCTTTATATCTTTTTCCTTATTTTACAGGTATGTTAAGTATTTCTCATGATGAGACATAGTCTTAATATTAAAATTCAATATAAAAACCAAATAAATGCCTTTTGTTAAAGCTGAACGAAATGTTTTGAACCCACAGGGATGGATGGATGGATGGGTGTATCAATGTAGAAACTTTTATTCCTCTAGAAAATGAAAAACACAGATTATTCAGCGAAGCTGCCAAATCTAGCTGTCACTGACTTGATTCAATTTATCTGAAAAGCAGAGCAGATCAATCTGGGGGAGGAAATCATCTTATGTGAGGTCGCATATCAGTTCTGAGGGAGTTTAGTTCAGCATGGCGGGCTCTCATTCATGAATATGCACACCTGCATGCATGCAGCACTGGCATGCTGGAAACACAGTGGCCATCTCAATAGCCTAATTGTTGTGCTGTTGGAAGCTGTTTTATTCACCAGCGGAGCATACCCGACAGAATAGAAACAGTGTATATGACCTTTTCGTGAGCCCCTGGGTGCCTGTTTTAGGATGTTTTACTGCACCTTCTAGGACTCGAACATGCTGCTGCTGCTGGTGAAATCATGCTGAGTAATTGTAGAACAGCGACTACCAGAAACAGAGGCACATCATACTGCTTTATTAATTAAATAAATGGAGAAGCATGGAAAAGAGGATAGAAAAAAAAGAAAGAACGGCTGAGAAATATTTTGGACAAATACTGTAAAATTGGTTTACATCAATACACATTTACATACACGGAGTGTTTAAATGGAGTGTTGGAAAGCATTATGTACAATATACAAACGATATACTGTCCGGCTACATCTGCCGCTCCTGAGGTGAGGAGGTGATGCACACAGCTGTTCTCTGATGACTTGTGACTGCGGTCGGTCGATAGTTCAGGTGGACTTGAACTGGAATTTCAAGTCCACCTGAGACACCAATAATGAACTGGACTTCATATTAACTTAAAGACATGAACTATTATATTGAACTTCCAGCCTTCTAACACACAGATCAATCCCTGCTGTCTGTTTTCACCCAATTGAGGATGGGTTCCCAGTTGAGTCCCAGTTGGATCCTCTTAAGGTCTCTTCCTATTGCCATCTCAGGAAGTTTTTTCCTTGCCACCGTCGCCTTCGGCTTGCTTTTCCCCACTGCTAGAGAGGTACTGTACAGTATCCGTCGTTGCAGTAGCAGATTCTTAGAGGGCCAGGTTGCCAGCTTGTTGCTCAATTGTATACGAGCAGTGGAGGGTGATGACCTTCTTTGCTCAAGGGCCCAACAGTGGCCTGAACTATGGATCAATTGTCCAAGACCTTAACCACCGAGCTACCCCTGCCCATTTTATACTGTAAATGCCAGGAAATCTAGTACAATTGCACATTCAGACAAGTACTGTATTCATCAGTGGCTGCAGAGAAATGCCTTCAATCATGCCGATACAGGTCAAGGGCTTCCGTTAATATTCACGTCAATCGTCCGAATTAGGAAGAAGTGTGATTGCAGCGATTTTGACTGTGGCATGGATTTTCATGGCAGAACAGCTGGATTAACTATTTTATAAAATGCTGATTTTCACACACTAGAGTCTCTGGAATAGTGTTTAAAAAAAAAAAAAACATCCAGTGAAGACTAGTTCTGTAGAAGGAAGTGCCTTATGATGGATTGGGCCACAAGAGAATGGCCAGACTGATCTGAGCTGACAGGAAGGCTACAATACTTCACTAACTTTTTATGACCATGGTGAGCAGAAAAGCACCACAGAACACACAAGACATCAAACCCTAAGCCGGGTTGGCTGAAAGAACAGAAGACCACAAAGGGCTCATGAAGCTGAGACTACAGCATCACTGAAACCGGACAGTTGCAAATTGGGATAATATAACCTGTTTCCTTTAAAACATTTACATTTTATAGTTTAGGGTATAAGCATCCAGCCAAAACACAGTATTGGTGCTGATTTAATTTCTTTATATGTATAATACAAAAAATGTGTCTGCCAAAGAAGCTGCTTTTGAAGTTTAGGCAAAATTGGAGTGATCGATCTTGCTTCCCTAAAAATTTCAAGTTGCTAACTTCAGACATTTTGGAGAGACGATTTTATACGTGCCCCAAAACTGGCCATTTCTCAGTGTTTATACTGTCCCACTTCAAACAATAATCATTTAAAAATGCTAATTATTCATATTTCTTTGTAACTATTGATACTAAAATTGGTGTCGGCATCTAGAAGCATATGACCTATAAAAATAATTGTTGCAACATCTTAACAATTTAGCATTTTAGAATAATAAAATTTTTTTCAGGTTTATGTCTTTTCATGTAAAATCTAAATTGGCCAAGTTTCATCTGAATGACAGTTAAGATCATTGAAAGATTTGAATTTTAAAATGTTACGGACACTACATGAAAGGGCATGAAATTGTATTTAGCGAACATGTTTTTTTTTTCTAATAAAAATATATTGTATATGTATATTTACAAAAAATGAAGCATGGATATTCCCGTCTCTGTGTGCATGGAGTTTGCATGTTCTCCCCGTACTTGGTGGGTTTCCTCCGGGTACTCCGGTTTCCTCCCACAGTCCAAAGATATGCAGGTAAGGCTAATTGGCGTTCCCAAATTGCCTGTAGTGAGTGAATGGGTGTGTGAGTGTATGTGTGTGCCCTGCGATGGACTGTCCAGGGTGTCCCCTGCCTCGTGCCCTAAGTCTCCTGGGATAGGCTCCAGGTCCCTGGATAAAACGGTATAGAAGATGAGTGAGTGGGTTTAGCATGGATTTTGAGACTTAATAAGCATTAAGTATTATGAAAAATAGTGTTATTATAATATCTGAAAATTCACTTTTTCACCTAGGTGAGACTTATACCGAACACCGATACCGTGTTTTGCAGGATTTATAGACTGTAAATAGCTCAGATTTTTTTTTGTTTTACACATCAACCCAAGTTAAGACTGAATTATGTGAAGTTCACCAGTTTGTGATTTTGAACCTAAGGCTTCCAGGCTGAGCTTTAAATCTAACTTGCCTTTTTGCATTTCTTATTAAACCTTAACTGTGACTTTAAATAAAGTTTCAGAAAACAAACCCACACCTCTCAAGCAAACCGAGAGCTTTTGCGTTTATCAGCATCACCTTGGCGGATCCCGCCATGACAGCTGTGCCAACAATAAGGCTCGGAGCCCTTTGATTTGCATCCAAGGCTCCGACATCAAGAACACCACGCATTCTTCCCGCGGTAGCCTTGTGCTTTTCTTCTCTCTGCTCGCACCTATGGCACTTGTGCAGCCCAGTCATTTCTTCTGGCCCAAACTGTGTTTCCATGGTGTCTAAAGTGTGTCATCTAGACGAAGTGCATCAAAGCAGATTTATGAGTCATTTTTCATTAAGGTAAATAATAAGCCAGTTTTCCACCTGGGGGTCTCTATAGATTTTATACCGGCAGAGATGAGTTGGGTAAACGCACACTGCTATTGCTATTTCTCAGGTAAAACTGTCATAAACACAGAGAATAATTACCATCACTGTGATGCCGCAATTGCTTCTGGCACACAGTGTTTTCTCTGTTGAGGAGCACTGATATTCATGTGTATTTGCAATGCTATTATTATAAAATAATAAGATTCTAAAAATGTTTCATTGTGCATGAAACAGAAGGCATGTAGTATTGTATGGTCACTGCTTATTGCAACAAAAGTTTTATTGTTGTTGTTTTAACAGTCCATGATTTAAGAGTTTTCCGAATAGGTTGATTTACTGGAGAAGTGGAGTTATTATTCATATTTTAATGCACATTTATTTTACTGTAATTGCTTTTGCAGAATTTATTCAGTTAAGAAAAGTGGTTTGTTTCCATAGTGATGCACTTAGCATTCAAATAATTATCCTAAAATAGAGGTTAAGAAGGATTAACGTGGTAAAAACCACTCTGACGTCGCCTCTCCTCATGATTCATTTGACATTTTGGTGTTTGCTATACATTGTTTCAGGTTTCTGCAAGATTAAAATTTGGTGGAATATTTGCTCAGATGACTAAAATTGTGATGTGTGTCCTATAGGTTGTCAGATAAGAGGAATATTCAAGTTTATAGTTATTTGAGCGAGCTCTGACCCTCAGGAGTTGATGTTGTTGTTCGTAATTATAGTATCCTCTATTGTTTTGTTTTTTTAATGTACAGTAGCATGTATGTAACACTTAATAAAATAAATCAATTTATATAAGTAATATTGAAGAAATGTATTAAGGCTAACATTGGTTGCTTGTTAAAATAATTTTTGTAACTTGTTAAGGCAAGAAACAGTTGCTATACACCAATGAAAAACTGTTGAATATACTTTTTTAAACTTTTTTTATACTGTTTTTTTTAATACTTTTTTTATATGTAAGTAAATATGTAACTAATAAGCTTTATATAGATTAATAGTCTATTAACACACATTAATAGGTGTTTTGATTCATGTCTTTACTTTTTAATATTAAATATATATTTTTTGCAACTTATTATGATGATTATAATTAAAATATTATATGTGATAATTTTGAGGGTTAAATTAAAACTGATGTTTGTCCATTTACTAAGAAGTAAATATAATTTAAAAGATAAATGTCTGTCTTTTTGAATACATTTTGCAGGTTCTGTAGAATAAAAAAATACAACTAAGTAGTGTTTATTCTAGGATCTAGGAGTTTTTCGTGCAAAGCTTATGAAAAAGCATATGGCACAAATCAGCAGAACAAAGCTTTGTACTTGGGTTCCACGGATGTATTGTCTGCTCAAAAAATGATGCACACAAATGATTGCATTCAAATTGTTAATAGAATATATATATATTTTTGTTTGTTTATTTGTTGAAATGGATTTCACTTGATAGGTTTTCTTTACACAAAGCAGGATTCCTTAAAAAAAATTCAAACAGATCCTCACTTCAGAAAAGTGAAAACTATTGGCACTCTTCAAGACAATTGGCAAAGTTAGTGTGAAACATATTTTAAACAGTTTTTCCTCGAAGCCAGCTGGAGAAGCAACTTATTATTCATGATACTTATTGCTGCAATACTTGTATTTTTATTTTGTATAGATTATGTAAAGAGACATGCTATGTTGGGTAGATTAAATTGAAAAAATTAGAATACCTTTTTGTTACTGAGACATACTGCAAATTCCCTAAAAATACAATTTTAAAATTGTTTGTTAAAGCAACAGAACCTCAGAAGCGACCTCATTTCCCCTCTCGTCTGTTCCGACCACTCAGCATACAGCGTCAGCAGTGTAATAATCACTGGCCTGATCATCTGTCATCACCTGTTTCTCACTGGATCAGGACTTAGAGGTACTGTACAAGAAATCCTTTTACCATTGATTGAAATCAAAATGCATTTCCTGTTTCTTGCAAAGTTTTATGGTGCAGCTGTTTGACATTTAAAGATATAATGGAATATAAATAGGAGGTTGTATCCATGTAAAACCCTCTGCTGTTGCTAAACCTGTGCATGCCAGGTAAGGCAAATAAAATATCATTAACAAGGCAACTAGGACCATCATTTATTTATTTATTTATTTATTTTACTTTACTTTATTTATGGCACCGTATTTAAGTAAGAGCACAAACTTAATATGATTATAACTATAATTGGAATATATCCAAATAGGTTATCTGATCTTGGCCTCATCTCTCAAATGCAATGTTTCTTTCTACTCAAAATCGAGTTTGAAATGTACTTAGATTATTGAAAGTTCTGGCAACGTCACATCACATTGGACATTTCACTGAAGATGGCGGTGTGACGTTGCCAAAATGCTCAACAATCTAAGTAAGATTCATACTTGATTTTGAGTAGAAAGAAACATTGCATGTGTAATTGGAATAGTTGCCTGATCCTGCGTAAGGCCTGCATTCAAAACATGAGTGTTTTCTTCATTTATTATTGACATTATGTTTTCCATTCCAGATATCAAGCTGTAGACCTGCTTCGCCTTTTCCGTCGTGGCGATGATGGGCTCTTCCACTGTGAAGACTGCTGCTTCATCACAGGGTCATTCCTGTACACCCAATTTTCGTCACCGGTAATGATCCTCTACATGAAGGACGAGTCATCCACGGCACGCTGTTGGAGTTCTTGGCGTGATGTTCCTTCTGCTCCTGGGTCAGCAGCCTGGCAGGAACACGGCGCATGTTCAAATCACACGTGAGTGTCATCTGGACTGTTCCGTATGACACACCGACAATGGCAGCAATGTTGTGGATTGTTCTCCAACAATCATCATGCACAAGTTGCCGAAATGGTTTCGACATTTTCGGTGATTGAGCTTGTGAAGGTCTTCCTGATCTCCCCTCATCTTCCAGTGATGTTCTTCCACTTTTAAAGTGCACGTTCCACTTGAAACACCTCAAACGACTCATTGCCGTAACTCATCGCCGCAAACTTGCCGAATCATTACAAACGTTTCTATGTCTAACTTGATCCATGATAAAATAGCAGATGTGGTCAGAATAGCACCAGTTGCACAGCTCCCGATGTACACACAACGACGTCTTTTGGCACACTGACTTATGAAGTTAGATTAAAGGTGATAAAAACCATGAGCACCGACCCACAGGCACTACTGTAGAACCACAAGACCAGTGCCATCTTAGTCTCTCGAAGCTCTAAGTTACAGCCTTTTCAGCCATCAAAATGTGGCCTTTATTCACGACTCTCAGATTCTTATTCTTGCCCATTTTTCCTACTT
Organism: Leiocassis micropogon; assembly: GCA_028565275.1. Classification (NCBI taxonomy): domain Eukaryota; kingdom Metazoa; phylum Chordata; class Actinopteri; order Siluriformes; family Bagridae; genus Leiocassis; species Leiocassis micropogon. The sequence continues at coordinate 293 of JAOVVA010094893.1, read as the reverse complement.
CTAGAGAACTGACTGTTCACTGGCTGTCTAATATATCTCACCCTTTGACAGGTGTCAGTATAAGGAGATAATGGATGTTATTCACTTTACCTGTCAGTACTTTTCATTTTATGGCTGATCTTTGTATTATGTAGTGATAAATACAGTAGTGTGAAAAACTATTTGCCCCCTTCCTGATTTCTTATTCTTTTGCATGTTTGTCACAAATGTTTCTGCTCATCAAAAACCGTTAATTATTAGTCAAAGATAACATAATTGAACACAAAATGCAGTTTTTAAATGAAGGTTTACGT
>JAOVVA010094862.1:0-12232 GCA_028565275.1 Leiocassis micropogon | reverse complement strand
ATAACATAATGAATTTTATGATGAAGGCCTAATATGAGCTTCCCCTGTTTCAAAAGCTAGCAGCCGCCACTGCCCTGAACCCATTTTCAATCTCAAACCAATTTGATGGAGTTCATCTTCTCAAATTTGGGTCAAGGACAGAGGAAAGCTCACCAAGACAAAAAAAAAAAACACTTACATGCTGTGTGCGCTCCTCATATGCCCCTCATTAGGGCACTACTATCTCTTTTTAATTAGCTTGTATGGCCTGACCATTAAAAATAATAATTGTTTCTAATTGCCTGGTATGTTGGCATCAGGACTAATTTAACCATGTAACCAAGACGATGAGCAGAGGCTTCTGTCAGTTTATGCTTCACTGATGCAATTAAACTGTTTATTTTATTAAAATAAATTACAAATTTTTTTTTGAAACTGGTGTGTGTGTGTGTGTGTGTGTGTGTGGTGCTATTACAGAAATATACTATAAATGACAACAGTAAGGTGGGGTGATGAAGCCAAAGTACATTTACTATAAGAGAGTTGATTATTTTCCTACAGCAGCATGCCCTGAAGTGTTTTATTTCTCTTCTACCATAGCAACTTGCCAATTAGTGCAATTGATTTATTTAATAACAAATGACACATCATCCTTAAACATGTTTATAATTAACAGTAAGTGCTCTACATTGTTAAAAAATACAGAGCTGCTAAAAGCACACACCGATGAAGTGGCGATTTACCTCTGACCTGCACTACGGGATTTATTAAAATCCTAGAATAATGTTAAAGATGTAATAATACATTTCACTTATTTTCATTGGGTTTCCAGTTATTTCTTGAACAGGTCTTTTTCTGGAAGAGAATAATTTTATAACACACATATTTTGTAGAAGAAAATACCCCAAGAATTTGGAGCGCAAATTTTCATTTCTTTATGTATTCATTTTTTAAAACAGAAACTAGAAAATAAACTATAGAATCAAAATGATACAGACAATGTGAAACATTTACGTACAATATATACAGAATATACAGTACATACACTTAGACGAATAATTCTGTGGTTCTGAAAATCCGCAAACATCTTCTAATTTGTCAATTCTGAGGTCTCTCAGCTTCCTCTTACTGATGATGAAGATGGACTCAGTCAGGTGAAAGTCAGGAATGTCACTCAGATCCATTTATAAAGCCCGGCAGCTTCCAATATCAGTTCAAACTCCTGTACACACTCTAAGTACAAGCTATTGGAAGTTTGGGCCAAGGTCTGGACTGTGCCTATTTGCTAAGAAGAGACTGGTTTAGATGGTCATGACCAACCTAGGAACCACCAAGGCACAGGCCTGCCATAAACACGAGTGTCACTCAAGCATGTACTAAAAGGCTGCTGTCCAAGAAAGAGGCTCCAGCTCCAAAATTCACACCTTCAATCTCCACTAACGTTTGCAGCTGAACACATGGACAAAGAAAGCCATCTGGAAACGAGGTGTGACCAGAGGAGTAAAGTGAGGCGTTTAACCCTAGAAGCATGGTACTGTAGCAGCTGATAAGAATGGTGGTTCTGCTGCCAGTGGAACTGATGCACTGCACAAAGTGGATGGAATCATGAAGAAGCAGGAGAACCTCAGATCACAAAAAAGTGCTCACAAAATAAATAATAAATAAGTGTGACATAAATAAGTTTTACAGCAGATCAGTGAACCCCAAACACACATCAAAGCTGGTTGCAGAATGGATAAAGCGGGCTAACTTTAAACTTTTGGAGTTTTCTATAAACTACCAAAACATTTTAAATGTGCTTAAAAGTCAATTTTGTTCCAGAAAACCAACAGATTTTATTAATAATAATAATAATAATAATAATAATAGCAACTCTGTCAGGAAGAGTGGTCTGATATCTAACCAGCCTTCTGCAATAAGCTTATTGGTGGTGACCAAAAGCATCAAGGTAAAACTTGCTAAGAGACATTTAACCAGACACTGGGTGTACTGTGTGTATGATTTTGACCCTGTGTTCATTTCACGAAAATAAAATTAAACTTGTGCCCCAAATTCTTGTCTTTTTTTATACATTTTATTACAGATGTATGTGGTATAATCATTCTGCCCCAGAAAAAGACCAGTTCAAAGGAATGACTGAAAGACCAATTTACTAGATAGATAGATAGATAGATAGATGTAATCACAATGTTTGGACCTGAGCAGGTCTGCTTTATTATGCGGAGCACCTACATATGAATACATTCAATAAAAAAATCAATTCCGTGAGCGCGTTTCAAATATTTGAACGCAGTCGTGTCCCATTTCTCATCGGGTCTCAGGAGGCCAAGGGAAATTTGGTCTCGAATCCAGAAATAGCAGCGCGCACGAGCAAATAAGCGAGCGAGGGCAATAAATTCTGAACCACAGAGACTTGACAGCCTCGTTCGACCCTGGAGCTTCACTAACCCTTGGCGAAGCAGGTCACAGTGTGTTTACTTCTAAACACTGGTACTGTACGATGCTCTACTAGTTTAGGGTTATGGTTGGAAACTTTCTCCTCCTCAAAGCTAACAACATACACACAATAAAGTCTGGTTTGTGATCTGGAGCAAAGCTCTAGAGGTCTGTGTTTACCTTCTCGTAGCCCTCTGTGGGGATTTAGCTCAGTGTGATCTCGTTTCTCATATCTCTCGGTGTAAACTCTTCTGTTCTGAAGATTAACACAGCTTTACTGGTAGAAAGCACTGACACTGCAGACTCCTTCCATATAAATGTTACATGAACACATTCCTCCCTGCGCAAAACTTAAGCGTGTCAAAAATTAGGATCAAGCCGTTACTATAGAAACAATGATGTATCAGAACGAGAGCGTTAGTGTAACCCTGGGATTTGTAGCTACACTACTCTCAGTGCTGCTGTTACAGAAAACTCATCCCTTTAACACCTGAAACACCGAAAACTGTTTCTTACTAAAATACAGACTGTACTGTAGATCTTACTACAGAATAAACTATAGAATCTATAGATGTTTGTCTCTTACAGACAGCTAGAGTAGAAAAGACTATTTTGTACGTTGATGAATGAAGCAGGTCAGAAAATCGGCCAGTTTGATTACGCGAGGGTTTACTGGAGGAAGTAGATGAACCATTAATGCAGCCCCAGATCTGTCACACAGCTCAGGGAGAAAAGCAGGGGGATGAGAGAGGTGAGAGAGAGAGAAAGTATAAGAGAGGGGGAGGGGCACAAGAGAGAGAGAGAAGGAGAACAAGATCATGAGAGAGAGAGAGAGAGAGAGAGAGGAACATGAAGTTGTTAACTGAAACATGGAGTTGGAGTCAGATGTGTCCTGCATCTGTGCTTTAGCTCAGTGCGATAATTCATGCACAGCGCTCATCTCATCCTGCTAATTATCTGTCAGGATCCAGACCAGACTTTATTTTCCATTTTTACTCCGTATTTCTCACCTAACAGTTTTATCGCACACCAGCAGGGGTCTCCACCACCTTCACCTTCTCCATCCTCATCATTTCATCCATAACTCGCTGGTTATGTACTGCTGTATGTCTGTATTTGTAGGCTTTAAAATCTACATGTTCAGTGTTTGTTCTAGAATAAAATTTACTCCAACCTCTTGTTTTGTACTTGCGCTACACGGCTACACTAAGGCTATGTTCACATTATAAGCCTCATTGCTCAATTCAGATTTTTTTGGTCAAATTGTAGTCGCACGTCATGACAGTTCACATTTATCATTACAAGTGACTTTTATCTAACTCTAATGTGACGCATCTGTCCTTCATACATCAATACGTCTTTGCTCACTCCATCTGGGATAGAACACGTCACATGTTTGTGCAAATTCTCATTTATTTCAAACATTGGATGCGATTTTGGGAAAATTCTGCTTGGGTTTTTGCTCCTGTGTATTGTGAGCACTTACTCGCTGTATTTGTGGAGGAAGAAAGAAAGCCAGATGACTAGCTTTAGCTGTTTTAGCGACTACGGCTAGCGCTGCTATGAAATCCCAGATGATGTCAGCGGCACAATATACATGCATAGTGGGAAAAAGTCACATGGATTCTGATCTGACTGTTCTCATTCAGGTCACATGACCGTGTATCGGATATGTATCTGATCTAGGACCACATATGAAAGTGTCTCAAATCCTATATGAAAAATATCAGATTTGTGTGTTCAGACTGCCCTAAACAAATCAAATCTGGGTTAAATTAGGGGAAGCAAACTAGAAGTGAGTCAATTCAGGCAGGTAAAGTGATCGTAGCCTAATATAGCTAAAAACGGGGCAGTGGTGGCTTACTGACTGGAAGGTTGGGGGTTCTGGCCCCATTGAGCAAGGGGACCCATCAGCTCCAGGGGGCACTCTGGCTGACCCCAGCTCTGTCCCCAGCTTCCTAACTGAGATATATGGAAAAATAATTTCACTGTGCTGTAATGTATGACAAATATTGGATCTTATCTTAAGTTGTATACTTACTTCAAACACATCACTGAAGTCTGTAATCACAATTTCAAACGAACCATTAGGTAAAATACAGTACGTACTGTAGCATTACGAGTCGACAACTTTAAAACTGTATTTTTTGGTAGTGGGCGGAGTCTATATACCAAAATGTTCTAAGAAAACAAGGGATTCTGGTTGTCCGAGATAGCTGCTCCAATAATGCTTTTGAGGCAGAATTTCTTAGCTTTCGTAGGTTCCTTGTGAGAGCTTGCCTGGTGGTGCCCAATCCATCTCCACTGCTGCTTGACAATCTCTTCTTCTTCTGAGATCAGGTTTCTCGTCTGTCACAGCTGCTCATTCCTGGTCGTGTCAGGCTGGAGGATCTGGAGGATGAGTCTCAAGCAGGAGTTGAAGAAGATCTGGACTCTGCTGGTGTTAGTACTGTGGTTCTCCATGGCTTGGCTTCATACTGTACTGGCCTAAGACTTATCTTGCTCTTCAGAGACAGGATCTTTGAGGTTGAGATGTTCTTCACCTGCAGGGAAGCTCTTGCTCATCACATCGTATCTATTACATTAATAATGTTTTTACTCCCAGCCAAAGCTTTGACCAACCAAGAGAGTATGTTTGTTTTTTGACTAAAGATATTTATTCTAAAGTCACAAATAAGGAATAAAATCTCAGTGATTCCACTCAGACGCCTCTTTTCCGCTTTGATAAGGCGGTGTTTTAACATGCCTGTGCGTCTCACGAGGGGTTTCTCTCTGCTAAATTGGGCTCCTGTGTTCCTGCTGTTATTCACCAAAGTGCACGTCTACAACTCCAACATGAATCACAGCAGTCACTTTGACACCGACGCGCAGAAGCTTTTAGAGGTTTTTCTGTAGTGGTAAATATGAAGATAGGCGGAGGTTCTTTGAGGTGAGATCTCAGCAGGATGTGTGTGGAGACAGCAGGTTGCATCCGCCATTTTCAGAGGAAGACTCGTTTACACAAATAGCTTAATGATAGACAAATTAAAAAAAAAATTATCAGTGTTCTGAATGTTTGAATTATATTAGTTATCCATCTTCAGCGCACTTTAGTACAAACCCCTTTGATTTGTTAGTGTCCATGTGATTGACAGCAGACAGAGAGTATGCCCCTCCCACTCAGAGAACACCTCTGAATTCATGGCCGTGGCACTAAACTAATGATCTCTTAATGATTTAAAGAAAAACTCTGCAGTGTCACGAGATTCAACAACACCTGGAGATAAAGTTTAGTTGTGATCTGTATCAGAGCTCTGTACTGTACTGAAAGTGTTAAAGGAAGAAAAAATATTCACCTGTCTCCAGCGTCCCTCTGTTTTCTGCGTCTCTGATTTTTTAAAGTACAGTAATAACTGTGAGAGACTTTGCAATTAAATACGCTGCCATAAGCAATCAGCGGAGTTTTTACTGCAGCACCGACAGCTAGTTATGGGAAGGAAAGGAGGCTGAGAAATTAATCTCAACGCGACGTGAACGTTCAGCGGCTCATCGATTTCCTGTCATTGTTGTGATAAAGGTTACGTTTTAAACACAGATGCAAGAGGTTTTCTTTTCAAGGATGGCTAGCTCATTTGCAGAGGATGAGAACAGAACACACACACACACACACACACACACGCACACACACACAGCAGGAGGAAGTGCTGCTGATTTCAGAATTATAATCACTTTCCTTCACTTTTTATCTTCATCATTGTCAACTTGGCTTGTTACACAACACAGCGTTGTTTTGTCTCAACCTACAATACAAAATCTTTTATAGACAAAAAAAGTGATAAATTCATCTTAAACTAATTAACCTTTTATACCCTGTGTGTTTACCACCTGAATGTCTTACTCAGTTCTGCACAAACTCTCAAACAGTTTTTACAAAGAGTTCAAAGTTTTTATAAATCACCCACATCAGCTCGGTAGCTCTTAATGAAACAAACAGCTCATTTTTTTTTTTAGATCTTTGAAGAAAGCAAGCACAACAGCTCCACCAAAAGGTTATAATAAAAACCCGCAAAATAGTGTGAAAAAGCAAGACAAGTAGTCTGGAATGATTTTTTTCTCACATTGATTGGAGATTCATTCAGCCAATCAGTGAGGGTCATATGGGTGATCAAGAAAAGTGTGCCACGCCCCCTCGATCTCAGTATGACATCAGGAAAATCATTATGAACTTGGAGTGATTTTAACAATTAGGAAGCAGCTTTCTATCTGACTGTGAAATGCGTCCTATTACAAAATTCTGTTTTTTTGGAATGTCTGTATGCTGGATGTTTTAGAACTGATTAGATTTCCCAACTAATGTGACCTCATGTAAGATGAGAGCCTCCCCTGGCTTGTTGTTCAGCTCTGTTGTTCTCTGGAGGGGCGTGGCTCAGCAGCAGCTCATTTACTGTACATAGACACTAAAATGACATGTTCGGAGGAGGAGTGAAACAGAGGGAGTTTGGGGGGTAAACTTGGAAAAACATTGAAAGTAGTTCCTGGATCCAAAGGCTTTCCATTGCTTCTACTTGGATGTTCAGGGGTCATATTTGTCTCCAGTTATTTAACACTGATTATTTATGTACGATTAGCATTGAGAAAGACGTAGAAGACAGGTCAGGTGTCACATGATCTGATACAACAGTCTGTCATGGTAGCACTTATATAAAATTAGCTCTTTTTTGGCACTTATACTGAAATATGCTATGCATTTGATATTGACATGGCCTGCTGAGTGTGTGAGGTGTGTATTAAAGTTTTAGTAAAACCCCCAGCACATGGAGCTGAAACCATTTCCTGAGTCTCTTCCGGTACAGTGTGAGTGAGTGAGTGAGTGTAACAGTGTAGGAGTTTGTGTAATAGTTTGCACCATGTCATCATCATCACATGTCACTAAGACCTCGTGATATAAGACATGGCTCAGGACTAACAGCTCTCTAGATTTTATAGCACAAACTTAATTTCAACATTTACACAAACTGTAATTTTGCGAAAACCTTCTGAATATGTTTTTTTCAACATTTCCACTTTCAAATATTAGGCCACACCCCCTCCCTGAGTCTGAGGCTGGTTTGGCATTACACTAAACTCTTTGCTTCAGACTGTTTATTTGATTTTTTTTAAATCCTTGACGTCTGCCAAACTAAACTTTTAAACTTTCATCCCTTGCTAGTTTCATCAGCCTCAGAGCTCCAGGGGAAAAAACCTTCTCCATCCCTCTCACTGTCACATCTATACTTTTTGAAATCTCATGTTAATTCTAGGCTGAACACAGCTTTCTGTCAGCACATGATTAAAAAAAAAAAAATCATAATCGAAGCCGGTCGAAGACGTTTGTGAAAAGAAGACTAATAATAAACGTGCTGCAAAAGCAAATGGCGGGCTGTTCTGCAGCGCTGGCTTCATGCTGATGATAAAGTTATCTATTAGTAAAAGGTCATTGCGCTCAGAATGACGGCCCAGATGGGAAAAATCTCGGCTTGTGACACACTCAGAGTGTGACTGGGGTCTGTATGGGCTCAGTAGGGCTGCCTTGAACAAGGTGCGACATGCTAATGAGCATCTGTGATGCTGTGTGTGTGTGTGTGTGTGTGTGTGTGTGTTTGCAGGCCTAACTTTGTCTATAGTGATGCAAGAATCTGAATGACATAACCTCCTAGACAAAAACACGATACACTCGCATTTTAAGTGTGAACACTGAGGCAAACCAAATGAGTGATACAGATTTATCCTGCTGGCACGTAGCCATGAAAACAAAATGAAAACACGATCTTGGGATTATTTGAGAACTTTAATACTTTTTTAGAATTTTTTTTTAACTGACTGACAAAAAACATGACAATAGGTTTGCATCATGCTGAACAATCTGAACCACACACACACACACACACACACACACACACACACACACACACACACACACACACACTTTGTGTAGCAAAAATGCTGAAATGCTGAAAATCCTGCTGAAATACGGTGGGTTTAGACACATAAATGAAAATGTGTTATGAACTCAATAAGTGTAGCAAACACCACTGAACATCATTTCAACCCAGGGCCTACATGTAGTCCCTGACTTATGATTTTTTGAGTTACGAATTGAGTTACTGGTTTAAATGTAAAGCTGTCCTGATGGTGAATAATCCTAATTTCAGTTAAAATCCTCAACAAAACAGACTTCACAGTCCAATACAGTGGAAAACAGCTCTGAGACAAAATGGTGTCTGGGATTCCCCTCATGATTTAAAGGCGCAGAGACAACACTGTTACATTTCACTGTGAGATTCTTTTTTTTTTAGGTGTGATTACAGTGGGGAAAGGGGACAGATTTGATCAAGTGGATTGATATGCTTTACATTGTATATTCGTGTTAAAAGCCCATAAAAGTTACTTTGTAGGACTTAAGAACAAATCAGACTTATGAACATGATCCCGGAATGGAACGTTTTGTAACTCGTTGGACTAACTGTATTCGAAAACAGCTGGATTTAGTAAAGGAAGGTTATAGGTTCATATGTAGAGGGGCGTGAGGGTCTGATGTACTGTAAGTCATATGGTAATATGTTATTTAATGCTGCGTTTCCAAAACCAAATGTACAGCCTTCTGTAGAGTCGCCAAGTGTAGAGTCGCCAAGTAATCACAGAGCACAATCACACACTCTCACTCTTTTTAGCGCTTATCCTGTACAGGGTCACGGGAGTCCTGGAGCCCTTCCCAGGGGACTCGGGCACTAGGCAGGGTTCACTATGGAAGGGGTGCCAATCCATTTTAAGGCACAAGCACAGACACACACATACAATAAGTCACACACTACAGGCATTTTGGAAATGCCAGTTACCCTGCCTTGCATGTCTTTAGACTGTGGGAGGAAACCAGAGTATCCAGAGGAAACCCACCAAGCATAGAGTGAACATGCAAACATACAGTATATGCACAAACAGACCAGAGATGAGATTCGAGCCCCAAACAGTTGACAGCGTTAAGTTCTAAGCCAGAATGATCTATTTGGGAAAATAATATTTAAATGTAAACAAAACTAGGAACTAGAAAAAGTAGGAACTGAATTACTGTGTAAAAGTTTCATCTTTATCTATAGTGGTTAGTGGATAAAATGATAAAATTGATGTTATGGGCATTACGTGCTGTCCTAACAGGAAGTTATGACTTGTTCTAATATCTATTCTGAGAAACAGGCAACTAGTTGACTACTAAGTACTAAGTGATATGGATGCACGTGAAGCTACAGTAGCAAAGGACAATAACGAAGTCCAATAAATAGGCAGCAGGCGAAGGAACGGAGCGCGCCTGTTCCACCTCACAGCTTCCACCGCTGACATTTCCCTCTCACAAAGACACAGAAGAGTCCAGAAGCTACTGAGGCAAAAAAAAAAAACCCGAAATACAAACCCCCGCAGGAACTAATGGTGAGGAAAAGAGAAAGAGAAAGAACAAGACCACATAATGAAAATAACAAAAATGCTAAACTAAAAATGTGAAGTCGTGTGTTAGAGAAACAGAGATGATCCCTGTGGAGAGGTTCAGTTGAAAATAAAGGAGGAACTCAGACAGAAAGCGGCAAAAACAATGGCGTCCTGATTGATGCGAAGTGATTTAGTGCGGAGAGGACGGTTAAAGCGAGAGACAGAATAATAAGTGAGGATGAATGCAGAAGACAAAAAAGGGGTGAAAGGTGGAAAAAGAAGAGAATAGAGAAAGAATTGTGAAAATCAGACCAAAATAAGCAACAGGAAGGAGTGTGAGAGCTGGCAAGAGAACAACGAGGTGATGACACCCAGAGAGGAGGGAAAAAAACAGAGAGAGAGAGAGAGAGAGAGAGAGAGAGACGCATGGTGTGAAGAAGGTGATGATTGAGTGAGACAGACACGATGAAGATGGAGGCTCATAACATGCTCCTGACTTCACACACACACACACACACACACACACACACACACACACACACACACACACACACACAATGTTAGCACTTACAAATGAGGCAAAAGTGCTGATTGGTCAGAAGGTGTTGATTATTTTTTTGATCACAGCAGCTCTGACGGTAGTGCAGCCCAACATCACTGGTTTATATGAATATTAATATTAATGTGCTCATATGAATCATTTAATTGATGCTAATTTGAATATTAATGGAAGGAGTCTCCAGAGTCAGTGCTTACACTTCTTTACGATTTCTCAGAAACACATCAAGCTGCGATTTTTGCTTCAGTAGAGAGAGAGAGAGAGAGAGAAACAAGATTTTACTCATTTAAAAAAGGGGCGGATGGCTGAGGTATAAGAGGAATAAAACACTTTGGGATGAGGTTGTAGGAGTAACTCCGCCCAAACACACGCCCTCTTTTCTCTTTAGTTATCTTATTGCTTAGAAACAGCACTAAACAATGTGTGAAAGATGCAAAATACCCATAATGCTCTTTGGCGCTGTGTGTGTCTTCGATTTTTTTGGCGTGACGAGTGCAGGAAAAATATACGACAGGAACGCAGGAGAGGAGAAAGGAACGTGTTGAATTTTCAAAGACAGGTCTGACACCGGGTCCGAGTTAACAAGCAGAAAATCCCTTGAATACTTCAGTCTTCGTCTCCTCCTATTAGTCTCCTTTTCCTTCCTTTTTTCCTCCCCACTCTCTGGCGTGAGCTGCTTTACATAACCCCGACTCCCTCCTGTCCACCCCGAGCACTAAAGGAAGCTTCAGGACAGAAACACAGCCGTGTGTGTGTGAACAGAACGCTTCCTCTCATGCTCCAGTTTAATTGGCTCGCTTCTGTACGTTTGTGACAGTAATGTACTGGAGGTCCTGTATGTGGGTCAGCGTGAAGCGAGGACGTGCACGCACCGGACACACGAGCGAAAGATTGCCTTCATGAGGAGTCACGGGTACCTGATGAAACATTTCCAGCTGAAAATTTAGATATTTATGTTTAACATAGAATTTACTCCATATGAATATATGATGAGGTTTAAATTAGGGACTGATTCTGCCAGCTTGTTCAGATCGTATGGTGAGGTTTACACATCACATCATAGCTCAAAATGTACAGTGCCTTGCAAAAGTATTCACACCCCTTGAATTTCTCCACATTTTGTCACGTTACAACCACAAACACAAATGTATCTTATTGGGATTTTGTGTCTCAAACCAACACAAAGTGGCACATAATTGTAAAGTGGAAGGAAAATAATAAATGGTTTTCCAAAACTGTTTACAATTAAAAATCTGAAAAGTGTGACATGCATTTGTCTTCAGCCAGTTTACATTTAAACCCCGAACTAAAATCCGGTGGAACCAACTGCCCGGTATTATTTCTCTACAACTGATTATTTTCAGAACAAACAATTAGTAATTTAGTATTCTATTTCTACATCGTTTCACCAACTTTAAATCTATAAAGATAAACAATAATAATAGAAAAATTATAATAAACATTAAACACCTTTTTATTTGTTAATACATATATCTGATGCTGCTGTGTGCAGAATGACCTGAAAATACTTTCTTTGGCTTCCTGGGAACTGATGAAATTGATTGATGATTAACTATTTTACACTGAAAAAAAAAAAAATGAAACAAAGCAAATAAAATACACAGAAGGAACCTGGAAACTTCTACATTTTGTAGGTGTTTATTATGAAAGTGCGCCACAGAGCAACACTGACATCTAGAGGCTGAAAAGAGAAGCGCTACTCAAACGTAGAGCCTTTAAAATTGAAATAATAATAATAATAATAATAATAATAATAATAATAATAATAATAATAAAGATTTATCTATTATACAAAGTGTA
>JAOVVA010094741.1:0-12238 GCA_028565275.1 Leiocassis micropogon | reverse complement strand
CTATAACATAATGAATTTTATGATGAAGGCCTAATATGAGCTTCCCCTGTTTCAAAAGCTAGCAGCCGCCACTGCACACAACATAACTCATACAATCATACTGTCACATCTGGGACAGGAATGATCTTATTAAAATCTTATTGTTAAATCATGGACACAACATAGTATCCATTCCCACGTCTTAGTAAGTCCTCGTCTCGTTTCCACGTCTTGGTAAGTGCTGGTCACAGCATAGTATCTCATCCTCATGCCATGACATAGTATCCTGTTCCCATGCATTAGTAAGTCGTAGCCGCGGCATAGTATCCCGTTCCCACGCCTTAGTAAGTCATGACCACAGAAAATGTCCCCCCAATGTCCACGATATAGTTTCTCATTCCCATGCTTTGTTAAGAACGCGGTAGTAAGGCGTGTCCACAACATACCATCACGTTCCCATGCCTTTAGTAAATCATGGCCACGTCATAGTATCTCGTTTCCACACCTTAGTAAGTTGTGGACACAAAATATTGTCCCCTCAAGGCCACAAAAAGAGCTCCGTTAGTTTTGACAGACCAATTGCATGTTAATTACTTTTTCAAGATGTGATAGTTCTTAACTATGTCTTTTTTTTTGTATCCATCTTAAAGGTGGATTCTGAATGTCTAAACATACCCAACAGGCCTGAAGTATAAAGCATAACTGAATGACAATCATCCTGTCACATCGTGGACATGAATGATCTCATTACCACACATTCTTAAGTCATGCCATGGCCATAGTCTTTCCCTTGCCTCTCCAAACTTCTCCCTCGCCATTTTTATGTAAAGAATTTACTTCTGCAACCGACACTGACACATTCTTTTTTTGCCTGCTGCTACCCCAACGCTTAAGCTGGTGTTCCCCATGCCAGTCAGGCTCAGAAAGCCTCCTTCTTCAACTTGAGGGCTTCCCTCACCCAATGTGTCCTTGGATTGCCGCTATAATTGACATTGTAAGCCCAGTCACGTGGCTCCATAGACGAAATGAGGAAGTATTTTGCTCGGCCTGTCTAAAATCTTTTCCCACCACCTCTCCCCGCTTCTTTTCCATCTCTCATGACAAAATAAAAAGCCCAAAGCAAAAATTGGTCTGCAAAAGCTATGCAAGAGAAAGCTTCACTGGATGCTGCCAAAGTGCAAAGATTTCGGATGTATTTGCTGCTGCAGTAGCTCATTCCTCATCAGCAGTGTAAAAGTTTGTGCAGCACCATTAGGAGAATGTAGAACAGCAGGTGGGATGCAATGGAGACGGGCAGACGTGTACTGTAAGTAGTGACAGGCAGAATGAGGAGGAGCGGAAGGTCAATGTAACTGAATCGTTAAGGAGTGGCTTCATGATAACAGGGAGGGAAAAGAGAGGTTCCTTACCCTAGTTTTTGTGTGTGCATGTTAAATAGCAGTGTATATACAATGCATCTTGAAAAAATAGAATACTGGGAAAATATTTTTTTCCATAATTTAATTTAAAAAGTTAAAACTTTCATATATTCTGGATTCATTGCACATAAATTTTTTAATATTTTAAGCTTTTTTAGGTAAAATTTCTGTAAAGAAACATTACAGTTTACACTTCATAAAAATCAAAAATCCAGTATTTAAATTTTTTTTGTGAATATTTTCAAACAAAGAAAATATTTTTTACTTTCTGAATGTCAACATTTTCAGGCAGCAGGTGAGACTTTGACAGTTTGCACTGGCTCCTGTGCTCACTTGGTGTATCTGCATGTACTGTACTGTACTGTACTGTACATATAAATTGTGCTGCTTGTGATGTTACAATCTAGTTTGTCCACTAGATGGCAATCTAGTACAATGAGCCCTTGAATGAAGCTTCATGAAATGAACCTTTTGGTGAAACTATTGGCTGTGAAGCCTCGACACTAGTGATGGGAAAGTTTGAATCATTTTAGTGACTCAGTTCTTTGAATCTCGTTCATCAATATGAACAAGTCATTTAGTTAATTTCGTTCTTTTGTTCAGAAATAAAATAAAATGTTACATTTTCAATAAACAGACCCCAACACGTCTACATAAACAAATTCAACATCAGTGAGTCAAAAATAAGGAGCCTGGTAGTATGGAGTTGATCTTCGAAGTGATGCTTATTGAACATTTGAAGAATCACTCTCAAACACAAGCAATAAAAAATATAGAATATTTTGAAACATCCCAGGTAAAACATGTCACTCATACATACGAAACAATACATGAATTACTATAAACTTTAGTAAATGATCATAGAGTCAGAAAAAAGTAAATATTTCCATAATTTACACGAAGAAATGTGTTACTCCTGCTTGCTCCACATGGTAGCCTGGATTTACTCTCTATTTATTTATCTGGACTTTATCTCCACAGATGACAAAGTAAATAAAACACCCGTTATGAGTCTTTTGTCATCAGTTAATAAGATAAAAATTAATATTTGTACTAATGTGTGTGGGACAAATGGCTGTAAACAGTCTTTGTGATTAACAAACAGTGTTGGGTGTAACGCGTTACAAAGTAGTTGGATTACTTTTTTGATGTAACGAGTAATCTTATCCATTAGGTCCGCCATTTAATTACTCAGTTATTTAGTTATATTTTCAAGAATGTAATCCGTTATTCAGAGAATTTATGTAATCCGTAAGCCAGCAGTCATTCCTTTATTGTGTGTGTGTGTGTGTGTGAAAGTCATCCTACAAGCCCCGCCCCGATAATCCGCCCCCCTCCGTTATTCCTGCCTTTATACCCCTGTCTCAACTATGGGGTTTGACTCGCAGTGAGAAGCGGTGTTAGGCACTGTGAGTCGCCGCGAGTGATCGCCCGACGTTCCGCGAAGGTCTGCGAGGACCAACGCGCGGAAAGATGGAAACCTAATCACATCACCAAAACTCGCGGTGGATCATGATGAACCGTATTTACAGTCACCGCACGAAACCGTGTAGGTGAGATAGGGGTATTAGTAGTTTACAGATTATGGGCCAAACTTCGCTGAGTGATGATGGTAGAATAATTATAAAGGTCTTGACTAAAACAGTATGCATGAGGAATCACAAAGGAGTTTTCATTATCTGCAATGGAAAAGTACTCTAACTAGTTACTTTTATCAGAAACGCTGTAATGTAACTGAGTACTTCTTAATGACAGTAATCCTATAATGTAATTAGTTACTTTAAAAAGTAACGCCCCCCATAACTGTTATCAAAGCTTCAGAGTTCAGGGCTTGTCGAGCACCAGGCTGAGCAGCTGGGAGAGGAGATGCTGTGCTGGTCTACTAATGGGATAGTGAAGGGGAAGCTTGTCCTCCAGACTGGACTGTCTCACATAATACCTTAAAAAGAAACAGTATGTGAAAGGTTAGAAATCATCCTCAGTAAACTCCAAACTCATATAATTCTAAATTAATCATTTGTTATCAATAACTGAGAGTTAATAGCAAAGAGCAGAGTGATGTCTGGTGGTCTGGGGCAATTCCAACTGCTGTAAACTCAATTTTATATTACAGGTGATACATTAAAAGATAAACCAACATACAATGTGTTGGGTCATTATGATCCATTAGAAAATCTTTATGACCCCATTCTAGTCTCTGGAACTGGGCTGGTACCAGAATGAACACCATTTTTACAAATCTTGTGCCCATTCGTCGTCCAGACTCTCTCACCTGAACTCTTCTTTAAGTTCTGTAATAATGTAGGTGTTCACACAGGGGTTGTGCTGCATGCAGGTCAGGAGCAAGTGGCACCGTTGGTACAGGAGGACAGCCTGAGACGGGCTCAAGGGAGACTCCGACTGTTTTGACATAACAGATTAGGCATGGATCAACTCTAGTATTTAATCTACTTTTTTTCCACCTGAAACATATTCCTTAGTATTTGATATAACACTTGTTATTGATTTACCAGAAATGACAGGGCCAAAACCACACGTTGGGCCTGATAAGCCATAAACAGGAGCTAAACACAGATGGATCATGAGTTAGTGAATCTTACGATCTACTGAAGAGCTAGTTCGATACTAAAGAGACTTACAAAGAAAGGATGGGATTTAAGCGTTTGAAAAACCCAGGACACAGTCAGAAAGTGTCCTACATTCTGCATGCGACTCACCTATCCAAAAAAAAAAAAAAAAACATCCATAAAGCTGTATCAGTGCACAGATTTTGTCCTAAGATTATGATGCTAGGTTCATAAATATTTGGACAGTGACTTATGTGAATTTGTTTGCTATCATATCTTAAGTGCTTCATTTCAAATCCAGTGTCCTGGTGTATGGAGGCAAATTGATCAACATAGAGTCACTGTCCAAATACTTATCGACCCGAAAAATATACAAAAGGAGCATTATAATTGGGAGGATAACTTTAAAATGTGGGTGAGCACAACTTACTTCCTGGCAAAACATCACCAACTCAAAAAGCAGAACAGATACTGCGTCCAGATACTCGGCTTGTAAGATCTGTAGCTGTGACACACACACATACACATACATTCTAGAATATTAGCCTAGACAAGCACATTTCGTACCAAAATCTCGCTCACAGGTTATGTCCATACACAGATAAAATAGTCATTCTTACGAAAACTATTTTCATACTTTATGCCACTAGGCATTTTTTCTGTTTTCATTCTTATTGTTTGGTCGAGTTTCATTATAAATGTAAGGGCAACTACAATGGAGTAGACCTTTTTTCCATGATTATATGTGTTGAAAATGCTACTCAGGGTCAATTAGTACAGCAATAACACAAGACAGATAACAGTGTTGTGTCTTACCTCTGTGTGAGATGTAGAATTGCAGTTGTAAGGCTTTAGCTCAGGATCACACACCAAAGCCAAGAGCAAGTCTGCAGTCACGCTTCCCCTGCAACACATTAAAGGCTCCACATATAGTAATTTACTGGATAAATATACATTATAGTCACAGGCTCTAGTTATATCTGAGTTTACTCACTGCTTGGACGTTAGTGCGCTAAAGCGAGCAGCTCCTTTCTCCATCTCACCGAGCATCAGGCTTATGGTCTGAACCACTAACGTGGAAAGCCTGGAGACCGACACACAGTGTTGTAGTGAATCAGTACGGTAATGGTGTTCTGTTCATGTCTCACTTTATATAAAGTTTAAATACTACAAAGATGATATAAAAGAATAAATAAAGTGAAAAAAGAATCATCAGTGATAATTGTACTCACTAGTGCCAAATAACTAATGGCAAAAATTGCGAACTCTAAAATAGTGAACTCTTATTGTTTGGTAGTACAAATCACTGGCGCATACGTACAGGTATAGATCTAAGGGGATTATTGAGTCACACACAGTGGCTGACTTCATCTAATCTAATTCAGCCTCCTGGGTAGACTGGAAAATTCTGATAGCATTAATTGTGTAAAATTGTGTGTTTGGTTTGATCAGGTGACTCAGACTTACAGTAGCCTGTCTGCAGTGTGTAATCTGTCCTGAGAGAGCTGCAAGCTTTCAGCCAGCCTCCTGACCAGGAACGAATAGAGCTCAGGTGACTGTACAACACACATGCATACACACGCGTACACACACAGACACACATTAAATGTACAATACCAGTCAAAAGTTTGAAAACACCTTTTAAATCAATGTTTTTGTTCAGTGATACATTGTAGAACATATCCACAAAATAATCCACTTATCCATCTTCAACCGATTATCTGAAATCGGGTCGCAGGGGTAGCAGGTCAGCAGGGAACCCCAAACCGTCCTTTAACCAACCTGAGACAACTCTGACTGGGGGGATCCCAAGGTGTTCCCATGCCAGTGTGGAGATATAATCTCTTCACCTAGTCCTCGGTCTGCCCCGTGGCAGGTGTCCTGGTGACATTCTTACAAGATGCGTGAACATCCTCAACCGACTCCTTTCCACACAAGAAGCAGCAATTCTACTCTGTGTTTCTCACGGATGACTGAACTTCTCATCCTATCTCTAAGAGAAAAGCCAGCTACCCTCCTGAGAAAACCAATTTTGGCTGCTTGTATCCGCGATCCTGTCCTTTCAGTTATGACCCATTGCTCTTGACAAACGTTCTTTTCGTCACATTGGTGCGGTAAAGCAACCCCAATCCCGCCCCCACTGCTCTGATTCTCCAGCCAGCCTCATGCTCCAATGTCCCATCAGTCATAAAATCAAGACCTCGAGATACTTACACTCCTTCACTTGGGTTAATGACTGGCTCCCCACCTGGAGCAGACAATCCATCAGTTTCCTGCTGAGAACTATGACCACATATTTCTAGGTGCTGATCCTCATCTCAGCTGTTTCACACTCAGCTATAATCCAGTGTACGCTACAGATCACAGACTGATGATCACTTCAGAACCACATCATCTTCGAAAAGCAGCGGTGCAATCCTTTGCCCACCAAACTGGAAACCCTCTCCTCCACGGCTGTGCCCTGGCAGAGGTCAGCATACATGAGAAACAAGTCTGACTTACTGGCAAGAATCTAAACACAACTCTCACCTTGGGTGTAAAGGGATTGGATGGCCCTGAGAAGTGAACCCCCCCAATCCCATGGACCCACCACCTGCGAGAGGAACCCATGGGGTCAGCTGCACTGCTATCTGAGCAGCAGTTAAGGCCAAGGGCCTTGATGAACCAGGCCTGGGCGGCAGAGTCTGTCTCTGGGGATGTAGAACATCACTTCTCTGTGAGGAAAGGACCCGGAGTGGAGCATTATCAGTTAGATCTGGTGGGGCTCTACACACAGCCGTGTCTCTGAAACCCTACTCCTGGATAAGGGTTGGAAATTGTTCTTCTCCAGAATTAACCAAGTTGTGAGGCACCAGGCAGGGCCAGGGATGAGTACCACTACATTGGAGTTTACCCCAGTGGATGAGAGGGTCGCCTCTGTATGCCTGTGGGACTCTCAGAGTATTAGGCCTTTTTGGAGATCCTGAATGGAATCCTGCACCGGGCACCAGTAGAGGACTCCATAGTCCTGCTGCGGGGCTTCAATGCACATGTGGACAATGATGGAGATATTTGAAGGGGCGTGATTGGAAAGAACAGCGTCCCTGGTCAAAACCCGGGCAGTGTTTTTTTACTGGATTTCTGTGGATTTATGGATTGTTCATAATGAACACCATGTTCGAGCATAGGGATGCTCATAAGTGTACTTGGTACCAGAGCACCCCAGGCCGAAGTTCATTGAGCGATTTTGTGATTGTATCATCTGACTTGAGGCAGTGTTTCTTGGACACTTGACTGACAAAGGAGGCCTTTTTGGAGGCAGAGTTGGAGGATGATAGAGGGTCGACATCAATCTCCCTGGGTGAGATCACTGAGGTAGTCATACAACTCCACAGTGGGATATTTTTATTTATTTATTTTTTCCCGATTTTCTCCCTAATTTAGTCGAGTCCAATTCCTCCCCATCACTAGGGGTTCCCACATTAAGGCTATTACTACCACTCATTCAGGAGGGCCAAAGACACCAGCCGGCTGCATCTTTTCGAACTGCTCGCTCATGCACCGTTGGGGGCGGCGTAACGCACTTGGAGGACAGCGCTATCCGCTCCTTCCGCTTGCGTGAGCTCACAGACGCCCCGATTGGCTGTAGAGCCGTGATCAATGTGGGAGCATGAAATACCTCTCATCCCGCACCCCTGAGAGAGCTCGGCCAATCAGCTCTCTCTAGACCTCCGGCTTCGGGAGGTTACAGCATCAAACGTCGTCCTTTTTACCTTCTCTGGATTTTATATCGGTCATAAGTGGTGCTGTTTACCCCTCACCTCAGGCAGAGACGGACATTGCCTTAAGTGAGCTGCATGAGGCTCTTACACAGCAACAGACACATCACCAGAGTCGAAGTGCAGAATCACCTGCCCCATCAGGGGTGAAAGGATCCTGGACTACTGCACTACACTTACAGATGGCTACAAGGCAAAATCTCAGATGGCTCAAAGATGGCTACAGTGGGAAATCCAACCACGCTGCCATCTTCCTCATGCCAAAATATAAACAAAGGCTTAAACAGGAAGCACCACCTCAGAGGGAGGTCACACAATGGACAGACCAATCGGTGGCCGCCTAACAGGACGCACTTGATGACGCAGTGTGGGACATGTTCTGATTCAGCACTGATGACATCAATGTGTTTACGGAAGCAGTTGTTGGATTCATTGGGAAACTAGCAGATGATACCATGAGAAAAACAACCCCTGGAAAGTTTCCCAATTAGAAATCGTGGGTGGATAAAGCCATCCGCAATGCCCTGAGATCTCGCACGTGAACTCATACAAGGCTGCACAGCAGTAAATGAGGCAAAGCAGCTCTATGGGACTCACAGCTCCAACAGAGTGACTCTAGGAAACTGTGGCAGGAACTAAGGAAAATAACGGACTATTAATCACCAGTATGAGGAATGCAGACAGGTCTCTCGCTTTGAGGCTACTGCTAATGATGCTAGCAATGCTAATGTTTATCAACTTCAAGCAGGATGTGAGGAGAGCCTTCAGGAGAGTGAACACCAGGAAAGCAGCAGGACCAGATGGCATCTCAGATCAAGTCCTTAGAGCCTGCACAGACCTCTCCTTATGCCAATCAGTAAGCCCCACGTTTTAAAGAGTCCATTATTGTTCCTGTCAAAAGGAAACCCATCTTGATTCGCTCACCTTGTAGCCCTGACCTCAATAGTGATGAAGTGCTTTAAGTGGCTGGTCAAAGACTTCATTCTCTCCTCACTAGCTGACACACTGGATCTATTAGAGTTTGCTTACCATCTGTGTCAGTGGATCGCTGGCAGACCACAGGCAATACGGATGGGCAGACTTGTTGCAGCCTCCCTCAACCTCAGCAACCTGGAGTCCCCCCAGGGTTGTGTTCTGTGCCCCTGCTGTACTCAGTGCGTGGCCACTACCAACTCCACCACCACCATCAAGTTTGCTGACGACAGCAATGTGGTGGGTCTGATCTCGGACAACAATGAAACAGACTACCTGAAGGAGATTGGAAACCTGGAGAACTGGTGACAGAGTAACAACCTCCCCTTGACCTCAGCAAGACAAAGTTGTTGATAGTGGACTTCAGCACAAAGCAGGAGAAGAACTACTAGACCCCCGTCATCAATGAGAGCCCAGTGGAGAGAGTGGACAGCTTCAGATACCTTGGTGTTCACATCACGCAGGACCTGTTATGGTCCTGTCACATTAACACCATGGTGCAAAAGGCCCGGCAGCGTCTCTACCACCTCAGTTACTTTAAATTGTCCTTAGCAACTTTTACTCCTGCACCATAGAGAGCATCCTGACGGGAAACATCACAAACTGGTTTGAGAACAGGACCATGCAGGACATACGAGCTCTACAGACTATACAGGCTCTCAACCAGGACACCAGTTAGGACTAAACAATCTGATCTGCTTCCTTTGTCCTCTCACACAATAATACCCATCCTACTTGTGCTCTACTCATCACTGTGCACATTCAAAATACTCTGTTTCCCTCAATTTTGTAAATTAACTCAAGGCAAAGTGTAAAGTACATGTTCAGTCAATTTCATAATAATATCTATCTTCTACATCCAGTATGTTGTGTGTATTAAAACCGATCCGGCCCTCATGTCTGAAGTCGTACCCTCCAGAAGAGTGTTTTGATGGCGGGGTTGTGACGTGCAGCAGCACAGAGCTCCTGAATCAGCAGGTACAAATTCTCCAAGCTGACCTCATCCTGTAACAGTTCCCCACTCAGCTGGCTGAACAGGTGACATGTCCGCTCCCAGCTATGGATAAAAACAGGAAATCTTAACCATGTTAACAAAATACACAAAACAGTTCTGTGTACATGATGTACGATATCACTCATGAGTCAAGCAAGGAAACATGTTGCTACTGTACCTGATTTTGTGTTTGTATTTCTTGGTCGTGGGGGAGGACAGTACAGTGCACGTCCCCAGCATCAGTGTGGATCTCTGAGATAGACAGCATTTAAGGCAGAGATTTCTGTTAAATGGCATTAATTTGATTTCTAACTGAACATAATCCTCTTATGTTCATTACAAGTTCTCTATAATTACACTTAAATATGCTTGTGCAGCAGAAACTAAAATGATAACTAAAACAACTGAATGAAAAATACCTTAATCTGTTTTTTTTTATCATAAAACAATATAAGTTCATGAAACTTATTTCAACACATTTACTTCTACAAAAGTTTTTATTTCTTATATTTAGCTCTTTTTTTCCACTAATAAATGCTCAAAATTAAATGCTCTTCTCATAGAACAAATTTGTAATTATTTACAATGTCTAGACATGGGTTTATTAAACTTTTTTTTGGGGGTGAATTATAATATTATAATATTAAATACATACCTATAGTATAAATAAACTGTTCTATAGTTAGGATTACTACAATCTGGTTAAAATCAGATAATGCTGAACCTAACATTCTTAATTCAAACAACTTAAACCCACACAATCATAATAAAAACAGTAGCAGGTCTTACCATGATGTAACAGCTCCAGGATCTTTGCAGGTGAACGAATATTTGGGACGAGAGCATCACAGAATACAGATGAAGCACAGCTTCATTCATCTCTTCTTCCTCTTCTTCTATTTTTTTCTCATTGTCCCCAGCTGGTCTTTGTTTTAGTCTGCCCAAGACACAGCTCTTTTTCTTGCTCTTTCTTTCGCTCTTGTGTCCATTTCCGTCATCTCTGGAATATGGATAATGAAGTCGTAGGTATGTTATTTCTAATATACTAAGTGTATCTTCTAACAGTTTTTATTTCCTGTATTTTCCCCACAAAATCAGTCAGTGTGAGACTCATTAGGAGCATTAGGAATACACCCAGTTAGCAACGTTACTAAATAAGCTCCTTGAACTAATCTTCCCCAATACTCATGGATGATATACATGGCATGGCATGCTAGTGTTTCTGAACGATTAGCTGGCTGATTCGTTATTTAGGATGACACAAATTTTCATGAAACACCCAATTATACCCTTCTAATATACACTGTAGCGTCCTCTCCATCTCATGGTGACGGCTTCCTGTCTCTGGTGATGGAGGCAAGCTTTGCAAACATGTGTTAAACTGGAGCTAATGGCCTCCCTGGGGTGGAATGAGCCAAAGCACTTGAGAGTCCTAACCATACCCATGCATGACACAAACATCATCACCTCATCTATAAACACAGATAGACGCAGAGGGACTGAGGTGGGTGAGCACTAGCAAGGCTTTTTAATCGGCCAATTATTGTTCACGACTTCATACTTAATTTGTACCCTAGGAACTGGGAAAATGTCATTAAAAAATGGAACTGCATGTTGGAACATATGTTGGAATTGCAAGTTTTTGAAAAAAAAAAAGTCATCATGATACAAACAAAATGACAATACAAAACATGATTTATATAAGATGCATAAGTGATCATACCCCATACCACATGATCAGAACCAGTTTCTTGATGAAAGATGAGTAATAATTATTTTTGAGTTCATTAGTTTGATTATAACTGTTTAATATTTTCACTAATGTTGTTAATTGCTCGGCTTGAGTTTTTCTTTACATAAAAAAGGCAAAGTTTAAAATAGATGGGTGTGTAGACTTTTTTATATCCACTGCATCACTGTTTCCAAATTACAGTACAGTTGAACCAAAATGTTCCCCCTATTCTCATGGAGATGAGATATTACATATCCAAATTATGCATGTTCACAATGAGTGATTCTGTCGAAAATCAGTGAATTAAAAAAAAATGATAAACTTCCAAATTTCCTATCAATGAGTTAAAAATTAGGGAAAGACGAGAAGACAGAAACGGGCAGCTTTCAAAGCCGACCATATTGTATTCACTGAACTCATTAAAAAGTCATTGGTAACTTGAGATTCTCTTCTGTTCTTTCTTCTTCTTCTTCTTGCTGACCTCATCTACTCTCTCTTTCTCTCTCTTTATGGCTCACATTTCAGACAGCATTCCTTCCCATGTAAAACAAAACCCTGTGCACAAAAGAAAGACTTTATTAAGTTAAATTAAATGTGAAGTCCAAGCAGCAAAGTCCTGCTTTGCTATGAAGCACAGCTAAAGTGTGTGTAGCTACATTACACAGATGTTCTAATCATCTCCACCATCCTGTCTTTCTTTTCTATTCAGTCTTTCTCTAATGCTTTCTTGCACCACAAACACCCTTCATGTCTCTGTCTCCAGGATAACATTCACCCTCCCCTCCTGATACTCTGCCTCCCAATGGGGGTCAGCGCTG
>JAOVVA010094730.1:0-12239 GCA_028565275.1 Leiocassis micropogon | reverse complement strand
GAAACATTTTGTGTGACAAACATGCAAAAGAATAAGAAATCAGGAAGGGGGCAAATAGTTTTTTACACCACTGTATAAAGATAAAAATACTATTACGATATCACATTTACATTACCTCTTTTCTGCGGCTTTTTCCGCTACGAGTTGTTTCCCTTGTCTCCCGTTCTGAACCACCTCAGACGACACCGCGCTCTTCCTCGGTCTTCCCCGCCCCCTTCGCACTGGTACTGCTTGCTCCTTGCTTGTTAAAGCCGAGCTTGTATCCTTATTATGTGTAATGTTATGTTTTTGGACATCCACCTGACAAACAGAAGTCTGTGTTACATCCTGAAACTCTTTATTTTGTCTTTCTCCATCAGCTTCAACTTTTTCAGCTTTTATGGATCCTGAGCTGTCACTAACCGTGGTGCTGGGACCAGTCTCTCTTTCGCTGATATCATATTGTGTAGATTTTTCACAAACGGGTCTCTCCTCCTCACTGTTCCTATCACTCTCCGGGTCTTTAGACAGTTCGACGTGTTCTTTAACAGTAATCATTTCCGCTTCCTTTACAGCAGTTTGGCCGCTGAGGACCGCCACTACAGAGGCGCTCTCGGTGTGCACCTCAATGCATCTGCCCGGAGATTCTTCAGCTACTTCATCACCGCCCAGCTCAACCTCAGTGTAATCGGTCACAATGATGGCCTCGGAGCCCAACTGCCCAAGAGCGCTCTGGCTCAGGATGGTCACGGCGGTCGGCTGGATGTGATAGACCATGGGTTCAGTGGTGACCGCCATGTGTGTCGATGGAGGGATGGAAAGCGATGAAATTATACAGTCCCCTGAGGTAGCAGGAAGAGTACCTGAAGGTTCCAGGAAAAATTATTATTAACAAATAAAATACATTGTGTGGCCAAAAGTATGTGAACATCAGCATGTCATTATCATGGACAAGAATTTCATCATGTTTTCCTGAACTGAAACTTAAGTGTCAATCACTCTCACAATATCTGCAACTTATAAAGTATTGGCGCTGCACTAGTGACAGCCTGTTGCAGTAGCTCCAGAAGTTCCTGTCCATCGTGGCGTGTCTTTCCATTATTTTTAGCATTTATTTTTTTATTTACTAGCTGTGCCCGCAATTTCATTCATGTGGAATTTTGGAATTGTATAATTATCGCAAATCAACAGACAGGCTTTAATTGACCAGTACATTGTAAAAATCAATTGCACACTCATAAGCATGTATTTAAAAACATACAGCACCATCTGTTGAATTTTGGAACGAAGTAATGATTGATATAAGGGTGTTTTTCATTTAAATTTCAAACTGGCATATCGTCTCTTTCCATGGGCCAATTGCGATGAAGCAAAGCCTTTATGTTACCTCAAGCTCGGGCAAATACAGCTGTGAAAACCCCATTAAAATACATTCAGTAGTTTTCAGACAAAACAGGTGAGTTCTATTACTCATCTTACATCCCCCAAATTATTTTTTTGAAAATATCTTCAACGTACAGACATGCCAACTTTACAGTTTTTATAGAATGTTTTTCTTTGATTAGATAGTTTTTTTGTTTTGTTTTTTTAAACTAATAACTTCTCTCATTGATTTTTAATTTTAGCCTGACCTTAATATTCTTCTTCATCTTGTTGATTGTATGTTGTGTAATCTGTGACCAGGCTGCTGTAACATTACAATTTCCCTTTGGGATTAATAAAGTCTCTCTCTCTTATTCTTTATTTGATGATAAAATTATTGTCCATGATAATCACCAAAAGTACAACATAAAAATGAATACAGTATAGGATTAAACAAACAAACAAATATACAAAAATAACAATGAAATATGCCTCTAATGGTACATGGCATTTGAGACTTCATTGTAGTTCATGAATACATTTTAAATGGTAGATTAAATACTTATACCCTATGGATGATGACACTTCAGTGTCCACAACACAGACATTTCTGCTTAGGTGCTTTGCTTATATATACTTTATTCTAAGGTACACTTTACCTAATGTGGAACCTTTGGCCCAGTTTTGATGCTCTGTGTTGCTGATGACTTTGTGATGCTGAAAAAGTGCTTTCAGGTGTTTGGGTTCAGACTGCATGCATTCATCCAGATCGGCAGAGGCAGGAGTGAACCAAGATAAAGTCTGGAACACATTCGATTTCATTCAGTTCATTTGATAGGTATTCTCTATTGATTAATATTCTTGTACAAACACAAAGCTTTTAACTCAAAGTTTTTAGACTGTACTATTTCTTTAACAAGTTAACACTGGTGTCAGAGCATCTGTTAATGCTCAAGGTGTAATACTCCTCAGATAAGGCATTTTCTAGTACTTCAATCTTATTTGAAAGCAAATTCCTAGCATGCTTGCTGACAAGACCCTGACATTGTTCAAAATGTTAGAACATAATTTGTCTCGGGTTCTTGAAAACCACCACTGCACCTTTTTAAAGTCTGGAATGGGAAAGAGCTTCTCCAGACACGACAGCAGCTCCCACATCAGTTCCTTCAGCGCCGTGTCGTACCGTGAGCCATACTCCACAGGAAACACCTCCTTCACCAGGAAATAGAAAAAAAGAGATCAAGAAAAAAAGGAATATCATCTCAAATGCCTTTGGTTTATAATAACAATAATTTGTTTACACACCTGAAAGAAATAGGCTTTTTCTACAGGATCCTTCAACAGTGCATGGACAAGTGCCTTGAAGTTAGAAACACAGAGCTCCAAATCTGAATCTATGTCCTGCAAAGATGATACAAGATCAGGACAAAGAAGTACATGCATGCATTTCAGTAAATTTCCCAGATCTGGATTAAGCATGAACATTTAACACAAACATTCAGAATTGTGAACAAACACAAAGCCGAAGACGTGGCTCATGATACGCATGATCAACAGAAATATACTCACTACAGGGCATCCAGGTGGAATGTCAGGAAGTCTCATTCTGTCCAAGTGGACCTGGACGAGTTTCATATCCTCAGGCTTGTGTAGCATCTCGAAGATCATCTAAAAGAGAAATCGTTTACAGCAGATATTAATTTCTGATTTTATTTTCCACATCAGAACAATTTAAATATTCTTTAAATATAAATGTACAGTGGAACCTTGGATTACGAGCATAATTCATTCCGGAAGCGGGCTCGTATTTCAAAACATTCGTAAACAAATTGAATTTTCCCATAAAAAAATTATGGAAACTCTAATTATTCGTTCCACAGCCCAAAAAAATAAATACAGTGAAACCTTGGATTATGAGCATAATTCACTCCGGAAGCGGCCTCGTATTCCAAAACACTCGTAAAACAAATTTAATTTTCCCAAAAGAAATAATGGAAACTCAAATTATTCGTTCCACAGCCCAAAAAAATTAATACATAAAAATAATTAACACAAAATGTAAAGTAAAAATTAAACAAATTAACCTGCACTTTACCTTTAAAAAAAAAAGTAAAAATAAATCCAGACAGATAAGTGTTTCCGTTTGTGCGCACAGGCGCTGTGTGTGTGTGTGTGTGAAGCTAAAGTAAGAAGCCCCCCCTCCCCCTTCTCGTCTTACACAGTTACCCTTCCTTCACTCTTTAGACACACGCGCAAACAACGGAAACACAATGAAGGTCACAGAGTGACATGATAGGTTAGTGTCACTCTGATTGACAGAAAAGTGATTCAACCCTTCCACTTGAGACAACGCTACCGATTATTAGATAATGACACAAATGAAGGAAGAATTGACACGCTTTTTTATAAGACAGTAAAATATATGAACGGTGCAAACGTTTTAAAGAAGGCTGTACGTTCGTGAATAATGATGCCAGCCAAGGTGGCTTGGAGCCCACTGCAGTCATTCCAATAAACATTTAGCAAGTGGAACGCCTGATCTTTGAAAACTGAAAGATAACTTGTCCCCAACTTGCAGAAGAGGCATAGCTGTCTGTAGGAACTGAACACAACCATTTACCAACACCACTTGCACTTTACAGATACCCTGTGATGTCCTGACCTGGATCCAAGCCATGTCCACATTTGTGGGCCATTAAAGGAGTTCTTGTGAGGCCGGCATTTTATACAAGAAGCAGGCAGTCTGATCTTGGCGTAATGAGGCGTCTGATCTCCAGAAAACTTTCTACCTTGATGGTTTTCAAGCGTGTGTGCACATACAGTTTTGGAAACCTGCTATATATACGTTATGCAGCAAAACATACATCTCGGAAGCACATTTGTGTTTGACGACGGGGCATAGCTCCAGACAGACGTGTTCCCAGTTATGAAAAGGAAGTTGTGTTGGGCAGTTGTTGTTGGAAATGGGTCTCTCGATGGAGGAAAAAGTATTCACAGTTGAGTATTATTTCTGCTCATAAAGAAGTGGTCGTGAGTTTGAAAAAGGTTGCAGAACGATTCCTTCCCATACCCGGTTCCCCGATCTTACACCAGGAATCTGCAGCAGGCTCTGTTCCAGGAATCCAGGTTGAAAATCTGGATGAACGATAGCAGCCGGAGCACACACACTTCAAACACTTACATTACGCATACTGTGGTAAATCAACACGCTAATAGTGTGTTTGTTAGTTTCTTTTTAGGAGATATTAACTTACAGATGACAACAAGGTAATAATGTTTATTTCTCCGTTTCAGTACTGTATATTTTGGAGCATAATGTGTATACAGTACATACACATACAAAAATCACAGAAAAGCACTAGTTGTGCTTATAGGACCCCACTTTGAGAACCGCTGCCTTTCTTATGAAAGAAAGGGGGGAGAAAGTGATGATTTAAAAAATAAGAAGTGTTGAACGAGTGCAATCAGACTAAAGAAGGAGATCACTCAATTGTGTGACCGGCTAGACAGATTGTCTGACTAAGCAAAAAATAATAATTTTAATCCCATTTGTGCTGATTGGCTTTGGACTGAAAACAGACAGCTGTGCCAACAACTTTCACACCAATACATCAATTAGATTGCTGACTTATCAGATTTCCTACGCTGCCTTCTTCGATCATCGACAGAGATAAAGAGAATCACGACTCCCTTTACACTTGGAAATGCACCAGTGCTTCCTGCAGCTTGACATTTCAACGACGTGCCAAGATCAAGTCAAGCTGGAGATTCTGGCAGTTCATGCTCACTCACCCGCGCCCTGAGTCCCAGGATGAGCTGAACTCTTTGTCTGTAAGTCAGCAGGTGTGGCACTGTCTCCGTAACCATAGAGACGAACTCCTCCAGTTTTCCATAGTGCACTAGGTGTTTCTGCTGCAGGACCTGCCACATGAAGGCAGACATGAGGCGCAGAGGAGGAACCAGGAGGCGCACAGAGGAGAGAGGAATTCTGAATTCTGTGCAGGAAACACAATCAAAGCATTAATGCATAAGGTTAAATACAAAAGGCACTATTAAAAAGATATTTACTTCCCCCTTGTGTTGAGTGACTCAGCAAACACAATGAAACGACCTCAGAGTGCCAAAACTACACTTACTCTTTTTTTTTTTAAATATTCTAATCATCATGCCACCTTCATATGCAAGTCTAAAACATTTGCTTTAGATTAATATTAAATCTAACTGAACTGAACAAGTCTCCTGGCTAATTCCTCCATCAGGGTCACAACACCTCCACCTAGCATGATTAACAAGCAATAAACTACATCTGTACATATATACCTTCATCCTCCGATTTTGGTAACTGCTGTTTATCCATTGCAAACTCAGCCAATACGGTCAGATTCAGTTATAATATCTTATTGTTAGCCCATTAGCCTGCTAACACGGTTTACTGTACGCGTACTAAGAGAGAGAGGGAGGAAAAAAAACTTCCGGTCAGGACATTTCAAAATAAGAGCACGCGATTTTAGCGGGTAAACATGTCTGTGTCCCAAAATCCTTCTCTTAAATATATACGTAATTACACAGTGCAGGACACCACTACTGAGTGCAAAAGGAAATATTATTTCATACTGTAAATAGTGTAAAGCGAACACAAGCTCGTTTATCACTGTTAAGTTATAGGTTAGACACAATGTCATATTAAAAGTCTCACAAAAGTCACAGTTAATTATACAGAGGGGCCCAATACATTTTAAACAGTTATTATATACAGAATGCCTTTATTTAAAAAAAAAAAAATTCAATTCAATTGATTTTTGTTTATATAGCGCTCTTAACAATAGACAGCTTTACAAAATCAAAAGAAATTAGGGAAATGAATATGAAATATGTGTGAAAATACAGCATCTGAACAAAAGTATTTGGCCATATTGAATTCAGGTGTTTCAGTTGGGGGAGCGGTGACTCAGCGACTAAGCTGTGGATTTGAGGATCTGAGGGTTCCCACACACAATACTATCCAAACCTGATTAGAAAAATAGTAGGGTTGTGTCAGGAAGGGCATCCGGCATAAAATCTGTGCCAAGCTGCGTGTGGATTAGATGGTCCGCTGTGGTGACCTCTTGATGAGAGCAGCCGAAAGAAAGTTCAAGGTGTTTCAGTCAGGCCCCTTATCCCCCCGTCAAGGGCAATCTAAATGTTTCAGCATACTAAGACTTCTTGGACAATGCTATATGCTTCCAACTTTGTGGCAAAAATTTACGGAAGGCCCTTTTTTTAATCGAACTTGTTTGGCCCTAACAAAATCATAACCTCAATCAGGGCAGCACAGCTTTTTTTTATTTTTTTATCTCAATCAACTAGTCAGTTAATTGTCAGATTCAGTGGTGTTTTTTTTATGTGTTGGTAAAGTACAATCTGTGCTGGACACTTACACAATAGGACTAGATGTGTACAGCCCCTGTGTATAATTAGGGCCAAGCACTATAGGGTGCACAGGACCCTCTTGTTTCCCTAAGGATTATTTTTAGGGCCCAAGCACTATAGGGTGCGCAGGACCCTCTTGTTTTCCTAAGGATTTTTTTTCCCCCCACACTTTAGGGATTTTGGGTGTCTTAACATGTTCAAAAACTCATGAAAATTGGCAGGCAGGTTGGAATCTGCTGCCATTAGGATGCCTGAGAATCGTGTGGCCACATGAGATTTTGCTGCACAGCTCATACACACTTGTACGTATGCACACGAAACTCTGTCCACATTTAGAGCTCATTGAGCCGAACAACTTTCGCATGTCCTGGGCTCAACTCAACAGGAGGCCGGTTATTTTGGGTCGTTCACAAAATGCACCCGATGGATATATACTCCTCCTAGGGAATTTATATGATCGCCACCAAACCGGGCCTATGTTATCTAAAGACATTGATGATGCAAAATTGCGGAGGAATTTTTGATATCTCAAACGGGTCAGCCGTGACGATGCCTTAAACAAATGCTGAAATGTGATTAGTAAGTTTCTGTGTGGCATTATATTGAGTGACATTATATTCAGCGACACGTTCAGTGACATCACATTGAGGAACATCAGCCCTATATAGTGTGTGATATAGTGTATAGTGTATGATCCCATTATTAATGTGCAAGGTGCACCTGAGCGGCGATGGCTTTTTGTAGGTCTTAACAAGCTCAAAAGACAAACAGGTTGGTGATGGCGCAGGGTGCTTTAGGGCCAAAGCACTGTAGTGCGCAGGGTACTCTTGTTCTTCTAAGGATTATTATTTTTTATTATTATTTTTTTTGCAATCATCTGGGCACTTTTGGGGGCCTTAACATATTCCAAAAAACTCATCAAAATTTGCATAGAGTTTGGAATCTGCGGCCATTGGGATGTCAGTGTGGCGCAGCCCTGGGAGTGGAACACGCCCGTCACAGCGCCCCCTAGAAGATCTTGCCTCATAGCTCATACAAACTTGCACGTATCCTTACAAAATCCAGTATACATTTAGATCTCAGCGAGCTGAACAAGTTTTGCGCTGCATGTCGTTAGGTCTAATTCACAGGAAGTCAGTTATTTTGAGTTGTTTGCAAAATGCACCCAATGGAATTTGAAACACTCCTCTTAGGGAATTAATACAATTTTTTACAATTACAATTTTTGAAATCTCAAACGGTTCAGCCATGGCGATGTTTTAAAATTATGGCGAATAAAAAGGAACAGGAAGTGGCTAATAACTTCTGTGTACATTACGTTATCTACATGGAACCTTAGGATTATGTTAAGACTAGAAAGCTGATCACATGATATAAAAACAATGACTGTAAGTCATAGCGCCACGAACTGGCAGCAGGAAGTGTGTCACTTTATGAAATATTTGTCCTTTCTAATATTTTGTCCCTTGCTTTCACCGGATTTGGTTAAAAATCAGTCAAAATAATGGAAAGACATGGCTGATTTGAAATTGTGAAGGATTTTTTGATAATTTAAATCATGTGGCTATGGTGATATTTTAAATTAGAACATAATAGAAAAAAACTAATACAGTACTCTCTTATCTTTCGACTGGAATGGCCTAATGTTCCAACGCATGTCACATAGAGAGTGGACCTGGTCCTGAAAAAGGCCAGTGTGGCTGGGCCTCGGGTGTGGCACAGGGACTTCACAGTGCCCCCTGGAACTTTGATAGAATCTAGCTGCATAACTCATATCCACTTGCACTTAAATGCATGAGACCCAGTAAATATTTAGATCTCATTAAAAAGGCGGCACAGTGGTGTAGTGGTTTGCACTGTCGCCTTGCACCTCCAGGGTCCGGGTTCGATTCCCGTCCAGGCTCGATTCCCGTCTCTGTGTGCATGGAGTTTGCATGTTCTCCCAGTGCTTGGTGGGATTCCTCCGGGTACTCCGGTTTCCTCCCACAGTCCAAAGATATGCAGGTTAGGCTAATTGGCATGCCCAAACTGTGTATGTATGTGTGCCATGCGATGGATTGGCACCATGGGTGTACCCCGCCTCGTGCCCTAAACCTCCTGGGATAGGCTCCAGGTCCACGCGACCCTGAATACAGGATAAAGTGGTATAGAAGATGAGTGAGTGATTGAGTAAACTGATCAAAGCTCTTCTAGTTGTTGTGGGATTTGCTAAACAGGAAGTCAGTTATTTTGTACCCATTGGAATGTGATATACGTCTCTTAGGAGATTTATATGATTTTGACCGAACAGGGTCCAATATAGTCTCAAGATATTGAGGATCTAACATTGTAAAGGGCTGTTTGATATCTTAAACGGGTCAGCCTGGGTGAGCCCTTAAGCATACGGCGAATAATAGGAAACAGGATGTGGCTAATAACTTCTGTGTAAATTGAGGGATGTACACCAAACCTCAGTTTGATGTTAAGAGAAAAATGCTGCTCACAATGACATGGCTACAGTGAGTCATAGCGCCACCAACTGGCAGCAGAAAGTGTTTACTGTTAAAAGCTCTAATATTTTGGGACTAATTTGCAGCTAATTTGATTCAAAATCAGGCACAATAATTTGAAGACATGGCTGATGTGAAACTGTACAGGATTTTTTTATGTGTTTAATTTTGTTGCTATGGCAAGGTATTAATTTAAGGTGAACTAATGTAGTAAAACTATGTCACTAGATGAAGGTATTTCCTCTTGTTCTTTTAATATGGCTTCGTTCATGTTTACAGTTTAAACGTATACAGAAATAATAAATGTAACAATATAAACATTTAAATTGCCCACTGTGCAACATTCAGTCTGTTGCACAGGGCGATATACACACACACACACACACACACACAAACACACAAACAGACTACACACCCTCCACACACAATACACATCCTACACACGTGCACACACACACAAACATAGACAAACACTAAATATCCTACAAACACACACACCTTACTGTACAAACAGACACACACCACACATCCATCACATACACACTAATCATCCTACACACACAAACTACACACATTACACGTCATACACACACACCACACACACTTCACATCATCAACACACACACACTACATATCCTACACACACTACACATTCCGCAAAAACAATGACCGGCTCACGCACCTGCACCATTATTATCTCCACCAAACCGGGCCCATATAATCTCAAAACTTTGAGAATGGCTACTACCTTCACACACATATAATTATATACACATAGTATAGACATTAGAGTTTAGATGCTGAGTCCCTTTTCACATCAGTGGACATTGTTATAATCTGCTTCATTAGACCCAAACTGTCACTTTTGTCCTTTAGGCATTCTCCCTTAAGTGCACAGGCACTCTTTGCCCACTGTCTTTCTGGTGCGCCCAGGTGACGATGGCGTCGGAGCTTGGGCCCGTAGACACAGAAACTCGGGACACATTTAGAGCTCATAGAGCCAAACAACCTTCACGTTGCATGTCCTGGGCTAAACCTAAAAGGAGGCCGGTTATTTTGGGTCGTTCGCAAAAATGCACCCGATAGATTTTGATATACTCCTCTTAGA
This sequence comes from Leiocassis micropogon, assembly GCA_028565275.1. Classification (NCBI taxonomy): domain Eukaryota; kingdom Metazoa; phylum Chordata; class Actinopteri; order Siluriformes; family Bagridae; genus Leiocassis; species Leiocassis micropogon. The sequence continues at coordinate 1,892 of JAOVVA010094730.1, read as the reverse complement.
GAATTTATACGATCGCCACCAAACCGGCGGATGTGATCTACAGACATTGAGGATGCAAAATTGCAGAGGGAGTTTTGATATCTCAAACGGGGCAGCCGTGACGATGCCTTAAACAAATGCTGAAAAAAGATTAATAACTTTCTTTGTGGCATTATATTGAGCGACATTATATTGAGTTACACGTTCAGTGACATCACATTGAGTAACATCACATTAAGTAACATCTTAGCGTGATGCTTTTTCTCCAGCATCTGCAGCCTATTGTACACACGTGCACATCACAAATGTTAACTCTCTCACACTCACATCATGCACACACACACACACACACACACACACAAACATTATAAATGTTAACACACACACACATCTCTCACACACATTCCAAATGTTAACACTCACACAGACGAACAAACACACGCAAACACAAACACACTCATATATCACACACATACACACACATCAAAAATGTTAACACTCACACGCCCGCACGCAGAAACACACACATACATCACACACACACACCCACTAACAAGTCTCACATACACATCACACACATATCACAAATGTTAACACACAGACGCAAACACCACACACATACATACACAAACACATTCATTTTTCGTCTTCTTCTGAAATTACTTGAAATAACACTTATGACTTATGACTTATTATTAGGTAATTAAGGCACAACAACTGTTCTTATTTTTTAATATATTCTCTTTATGTCAAATTTCCCTGGGGTTTGTATTTCTTTTCCTGGGATGTTCAGCATCAAAAGCTTGGAGAGGTTATGTCTACCTTTATAATGAATAAATAAATAAATATACTATAGTGGCTGCCAAAAGTATTGAGACAAAAGAGAAATTCAATGTTTTAATGACATTCTCAAATTTATTAAGTAATGACAAACAAGATAAGAATAATTCATTATTTTATGCAGTGAAATTGCTATACAACATTTAATGCATAGTATAAAGTCCTTTATTCTTTAAAATCTGCTGGATCCGGCTGGTCATAGAGTAAGAAGACATCTGCAGTTCTCTGGTGTCAATCGCTCAATTCATGTCTGCTTGATTTGCTTTCTGAAGATTACTGTACAGAAATTCGCCACAAACATTCAGAAATTGCACGATCCCTACTTTTATGAGCATGGCTAAACTCTGAATCTGTCTCTTCTCTTTTTTCATCCCTATATAATTAAATCTGTTGTTTTTGTTCCATTATTATTAAAATTCTTAGACATGCTTTGGCAATAATCTTTCTTACATTACTACAGTTTATTATGCACGTCCCAGTGAAGCCTACTGTAACTAAACTGACATGAGTAAGAGACAGAACCCTATCTTGATCAGCCGTTCAGTTTCCTTTGATTTTTCTTTTTGAAATAGACCAGAAAGCCTCCAGCTTTGCGTGCAATGCTTAATTCCTCCCCTCTCCCCTCCCTCAGGCACTGAATGCATGTAAAGTTTCGCTCCATAACTCTCTTAGTCTAGCTGATGCTTTGCTATAAAAACACCTCCACCTCAAGGCGATAATGTTCAGAGTTAAGCTTAAAATATTCAGACCTAAAGCCCAAAATGATCAGACCCACCGGCACCACTGATCAGACCTATATGATTTTCTTCCCCAACTTGTTGAACAATGCCGGAAGCATAAAATTGTCAAGAATGTTCGTGGAAGCGTTTGAACTTCTTTCAATTGAATCAAGACGTCCAAACTTGTTCCAGCATGACAATGTGCTCTACAGCGCTCTCTATTTACCTAGCCTTATCTCCAAATGTCTACAGCCCAGTTGACTCCCTCTGCCAATGGATTGATAAAATTAACAGTTGGATGTGCCAAAATTTTCTTCAGTTAAACAAGGAGAAAACTGAGGTCATTGCATTTGG
>JAOVVA010094649.1:0-12245 GCA_028565275.1 Leiocassis micropogon | reverse complement strand
CTGGAAAGCGCCCTGGGCACCTTTTGGTTGTTGTAGGGCGCTATATAAATAAATTTTGATTGATTGATTGATTGAAGTCCTAGTCCTGGATTATGCTAAACCCTGTCCGGGAACTCTGGGAATAACTTATACAAAATAAGTGTCACAAAAATGTAAAGTTGCAAAAAAAACCACTATACTTACATCTACATCTCAGGCCAATCCATTTAAATGATGCAACAGGTCCCACACATGCAGTACATTTGTCCATACTTGATATTGTTGAGATGACCACATCATGATCGCAGTCCTGCAAAGAAAAACATGAGGAAATGTGAAGCATGGTGGAGAACATTGCAAACCAATATTCCAAAGAATATTCCAAGAGCTATATTATATATAACCTGATGTATGTAAAAATATTTAATACACTTGCTCATTTCTGTGAGTGGTCGATACAACTGTAATCACAGGGCTTTGCACACTTGAAATAGTTAACCCTGGGTTGTCCTAAACCCTGGGTAAATGGAATGCTGGGTTATCTGTTTGACGATGCTTATACTTTACCAGGGATTAAGAAATAGCCATGGGCTTTCATAATCTGATGTTTTACACTGTACACTCCAAAACCCTGGGTTAACGTAACTCACCGCTTTAAAAAACATTTGTCTCATGCTACCACATCATTGACAAAACAGGTCGTCACGTAAATCCTTCCACCACCTTTCACCTGGAGTTATGAAACAATGCTCTGTAGCAGGGTTCACACCACTCTTGCGGGGTTAACACCGTATTGCAGTGCCAAACATGTACAATGTGAAACAAAAATATGCAGATACACTATACTGCAAAGGTATTGGCTCGTCTGCCTTCACATGCATATGAACATCCAATTCTTAATCTATAGAGTTTAATATGATGTTGGCCCCGGCCTCTTTGCAGCTATAACAGCTTCAACTCCTCTGGGAAGGCTTTTCACAAGGTTTAGGGGTGTGTTTATGGAAAATTTTGACTGTTCTTCCAGAAGCGCATCTCAACCATGTCTTTATGGACCTTGCTTTGTGCACTGGTCCGCAGTCATGTTGGAACTGGTGTGTGGTTATTTTTCAGGAGCTGTGCTCAGCCCCGTACTACCAGTGACAGGAACAGTTAATACTTCACAGCTACGACTAAATCTCTAATCAATGTACCCTTTTGGCTTAATCCATCTTGTTTGTTTTAGTTCCAGGTAAAACTACGACCTGTAAAAGTTTATGAAGAGTGATCCTTGCCAAAGAGAATTGCCAGTGAAGGGCAATGTGAATGAGTTTAGAGTGCTGGCGTAGGCAGCAGAAGTAATCAATCAATCTCAAGACGATGAGGAAAAAGAGTGGTAGGCGTATGTTTTAGCAAATCTCACTGACACCGGTTCACGATTCTCATGTAGATGTCTAGCAGTCTATTGGTAAACACCAAAATTGATCGACTGTTGAGTGATCCCTATACTTCTAACACTTTTAAATATAATTAAACATATTGGTATCTAATTATCATAATGATAATGTATATCTATCATATACATATTGAATATATAATTCTAATTATTATCATTATATTATTATAATCTTTTTATTATTATATTACATTTTATATTAATATTACATTTTATATTAATATTACATAATGTATTGTAATATATTTTATATTAATTACATTAAATAGTATTATAATATATTTTATATTAATTATATATTATATACAGTATTTTAGATGTGAAGAGTACAGAGGTTTATTGTGTGCCAACAGCTCCTACAGTACCTGCCAGACCCCCTGACTGATCTCAAGGATGGATGGGTTGGGGAAGAACATGGAATTTGCCAGTGGCTGCCAACAACATCGCAACCTACTTGAATGGGAAAAGTGATTCAAGTAAGAAATAAGAAAAGAGAAAAGACTTATGGGAGAATATAAGGAGGGAAAGGCATTCTCATAGTTTGCATCAGGCTTCATCTGTGACATCTACTATCATCCAGTTGTAGAAGATGTGACTATTGCTTTCTCAAGGCAAAGAACTGGCAATCTCAAAGAAAGAATGATGATCATATAGTGTGGATTTACCTACAGACTGGTCAGACGGCATCAGCTTATTGTTTCTGTTTTGGGGGGAGTGGTTACTTTTCTTTAAAAATTGCTTTGATTTAAGAGCAACAAATGTTAAAAGGAAACATTTAATTTATGATAAAATTTCTTACTCTGTAAGTAATATAAATGTTCTGATTTAAATGTGGTATTGATTGCTATTTATTTTTAATCTACAAATTATGTTCTACAAAGTGTTTCTATATGATGTCTATACATTTCAGATTGGGAACAACCTATAACCATGTTACAGCAGTGCTGTTCAAGCTGGACTACGCTTGGCAACAAGGGCTGACAAATAATGCAGATGACAGATAAGAAATATACAAACTTGAGGAGAGATGCCACGGCGAAGTGTAGCGGGGTGAGGGGAAAGGGCCCAAAGTATTAATGGGCTGTTGTAGCTGAGAGGCCCACATTATCTCTTATCCAGAAACAACCAGATAACCACCACACACTCATGGTTAGTGCAAAGTACAGTTTAATTTGCTTCATGAATAAAATGGATAAAGACCATTGGCGAATCAGTGCAAGGCACATACAAAGCGATACACCTGTTAAAGGTAACCTTTGCTTGAAAATCAGTCTGTGTGCCAACCGTATTTGTGTCCCAACAGAAACAACAGAATTAGGAAAATTGGTTTGGGTCACTGTAGACCCGCTCACAGAGACAATTGTTAGGAGAGTTCATTTGCGAGAAGCAGACGCGGGCTCATCCTTCTGCTGATAAGCAAGTCCCTTTTCACGAAGAAACCTTAGCAAAGGACGCTTGGCACTCTGCCTTAACTTGGCAGAGAGCAACGCGATCAACGAATGGTGGAGGGGAAGGAGGATCTGTGCTCTTCACACTGTCCATGCTATCCATGGTGTCGCTATGGTTACGCTTGCAGGTGCGCGTAGGTAGGGGGAAGGCAGGAAAGGAGTAAGATTAGATTAGAGATATGAGCAAGCTACAAAAGCTGAAGTAATAAAAGTTTTATGTATTATGTTTGCATTTGGTAGTAAAGCTATCAACGTGTTTTCAAACTTTGCTATATGTAAATGTAGTCTGGACCCTAATGATGTCTATACATTTCAGATTGGGGTCAACCTCGTTGACAGATGTTACAGCAGTGCTGTTCAAGCTGGACTACGCTTGGCAGCAAGGGTTGACAAATAATGCCTGCACATCCCTCCCTGCTGAGTAGACAAAGCCCAAAGGGAAGCCCAAAGGAGCAGAACTTGTGGAAATTGCAGACATGGTGTGGGTAAAACCTCAATATGGAAAGAAAAAGTTTTGAATTCCATTGTCATTTTAACCATTGTAAGATGTTGTAAGCTTTGAATAATCTCAAAAAGCCATATAAATGGAACATTAATATAAAGATATAAAATTAATAATAATAAATTAAAGTATACATATAGTAGATACATTGAGGTATACAGATACATATAAAAAGGTGTAACTAATGTGATGTGGAGCTGAGCATGCATGATCATCTGAAATGATATCACTGGCTAGATGATGGAGAGTGGATGGAGAGGCCTGCCGCCTCTGAACGAGAACCACACTAATTGGTGAATCAGTGCAAGGCACATAAAAAGCGATACACCTGTTAAAGGTAACCTTTGCTTGAAAATCAGTCAGTGTGCCAACCGTATTGGTGTACCAACAGAAATAACAGAATTAGGAGAATTGGTTTGAGTCACTGTAGACCCGCTCACAGAGACAATTGTTAGGAGAGAAGCAGAAGCGGGCTCATCCTTCTGCTGATAAGCATGTCCCTTTTCACGAAGAAACCTTAGCAAAGGACGCTTGGTACTCTGCCTTAACTTGGCAGAGAGCAACGCGATCAATGAATGGTGGAGGGGAAGGAGGATCTGTGTCTACACTATCCACGCTATCCATGGTGTTGCTATGTTTACGCTTGCAAGTTTAACAGAAAGGGAGATGCTCACCCATGGTCTGTCTCCGAGTGACGGATGACATAGGCCCAGAAACGGGGGACTGTATGAAAAAAATTAAGCACCTCCCAACTATTTTTTTAAAACAAAATCAAAGAAGATAAAGAAGATAATAGAAATATAAAATAAGGGAAAAAGAATTATAATGGGAAATTGATAGAAATTACATATGCCATCTAGTGACAGGAGCAATAATGTAATACAGAATGGCAGAAGATTAGAGTTAGATTATAATGGAGAAATTATATTTCCGGAGCAAGATAAGAGATAATGGGCGACTTTGACGGGTGGAAGTAAGAAAAAATAAAAAGACCAGGCGGACCAAATTTGGTAAAAGGAAGTACTGTATGAAAAAAGAGAAACCAAGTACCGGAAAGGTGACTGAAGTTGGTCACCAGAAGTAAGAAAAAAAGGGAAAAACCTAGGATGGCGACAGTTGAGTCCCCTAATTTAATTACAGTCTTAGAATGAAGTCATTGTAGTAATATCAAATCATTCAACACAATCGCCAATATATGATCGAAGTTGAATAACAGTATAATTATACTGTAAAATCCTTTTTGGCTGCTATTAATATTTGCAATTAAATTGTAAGAATTGAATTCTTGCAAATTTACAGTAACTCATGAATTTTGCTAAATAAAAAGGAGAAAAACCTAAGATTAGATTAGATTAGATTCAACTTTATTGTCATTGTGTGTACAATTTTACATGTACAGAGCCAATGGAATGCAGTTATTAACTAACTAGAAGTGCATACTGTAAGTGGCCAATTTACAATAAATAACAATGTGTTATAACAAACAGAAGATGCATTAGGTAATAGAGTATAACTGTGCAACATTATGCAGTGAATGTGCTATGAAAAAAACAGAAGAGGTGCGTCATCAAAAAACTTAACGGTTACCTTTTTCCTATCCACTTTCAATACTTATACAGTGGAACCTCGGATTGCGAGTAACATGGTTTGCGAGTGTTCCGCAAGAGCAAAGATGTTTAATAAATTTTGCCTTGAAAAACGAGCAAGTCTTGGTTTGCAAATACCGAGTATCATGTATCACGCATGCGCTTCTTGTTTTGACTCGGTCTTAGTGCGCGTCTCTCACTGGTATAATCAACGTCCGTGCACGTGTGTACTGTTTACTAGAACACTGTGATCACGTGTGTGCATGTGTAAAACATATTTTATTTAGTGTTTGTATGTGTGTGTGTACAGTGCTTGGGTACTGTTTATTATAACACACGTGTGTGCACGTGTAAAGCAAAAGCAAGTCTCATTAGAGAGGTTAAAGATCCATTTTCTCTCTCTCTCTGTATCAGCCTGCTGTTATGTGTGTGCTTTCCAGAGTGTACCTCCACCTCTATAGATTTTCCTCCACCTGTTCCCTGCTCTTGCTACAAAGCACAATGTCATCTGCAAAAGATTGTCCATGGAGACTCCTGTCTAACCTCATCTGTCATCCTGTCCATCACCATAGCAAACAAGAAGGGGTTCAGAGCCAATCCTTGATGTAGACCCACCTCCACCTTGAACTCTTCTGTCACACCTATAGCAAATCTCACCACTGTCTTACAGATCTCATACATGTCCTGCATCACTCCAACATACTTCTCTGCCACTCCAGACTTCCTCATACAATACCACAGCTCTTCTCTCACTTTTTCTAAATCTACAAAGACACAATGCAACTCCGTATTACCTTCTCTGTACTTCTCCATCAGCATCCTTAAAGCAACTTGCACTCTTCCTAGGCATGAAACCATATTGCTGTGCTAACATGCAGCACATAATTTCCATCTCTATCTCTTTGCCTCGTCAACCTGTACAGATCCTGTTACTGTCCAACCTAGCATACAGGTCCTCATATGCTCTTTGTTTGGCCTTTGCCACCTCTACCTTCACCTTACACTGCATCTCTCTGTACTCCTGTCTACTCTCTGCAGTTCTCTCAGTGTCCCACTTCTTTTTAGCCTCTTTCCCTGTATACACTCCTGGACTTCCTCGTTCCACCACAAAGTCTCCTTGTCCATTTTTCCCTTTCCTGATGATATACCATGTACCCTCCTACCTGTCTCCCTGATCACCTTAGCCGTAGTTGTCCAGTCAACTGGAAGCACCTCCTGACCCAGAGCCTGTCTCAAATCCTCCAGTCCTGTGTTGTCTGGCTACACTCTCCCCTACCAATACTTTGCAGTCACTGATCTCTTTCAGATTACAACATCGACACAAGATGTAGTAAACCTGAGTGCTTCTGCCTCCACACTTACTGTATATGTCACCCTATGTTCCTAACTCTTTTGAAAGAAAGTATTTTCTACTGCCATTTCCATCCTCTTTGCAAAGTTCAACACCATCTGTCCTTCTATGTTCCTGCCCTGAAAACCGAACCTGCCCATCACATTCTCATCACTTCTGTTCCCTTCCCCAAGATGTCCATTAAAATCTGCACCAATCACCACTCCCTCATCTCTGGGGATGCTCTGCATTACTTCATTTAATTCAATCCAGAATTTATCATTCTCTTCTAACTCACATCCTACCTGTGGGGCATAACCACTAACAACATTGCACATCACACCATCAATGTCCAGCTTAAGATTTATCAACCTCTCTGATACTCTTTTCACCTCCAGAACATTCCTTACAAACTCCTCTTTCAGGATACTCCTACTCCATTTCCTTTCCTATCCACACCATTGTAAAACAACTTGAACCCTGCTCCTAAGCTTCTTGCTATTTTTCCACCTGGTCTCCTGTACACACAGTATATCCACCTTCCTTCTCTGCATCATGTCAATCAACTCTCTTGCCTTCCCTGTCATAGTGCCAACATTCAACGTCCCTACTGTCACTCCTAAACTCTTGCCTTTCCCCTTCTGACTCTGCCTATGAACAAGCTTTCCTCCTCTCCTTCTTCAACCAACAGTTTCCACCAGCACCCTGTAGGTCAACAGCACCAGTGGCGTTAACCCATTGTTAACCCAGGCCACGACCGATCCGGTATGGAAGTAATATCAATGATCCGCATGATTGATTCAGTAAATGTTTTACGCAGGATGCCCTTCCTGCCACAACTCTCTGCATTTATTCAGACTTGGAACTGGCACAAGAAGACACTGGATTGTGCCCCACCTATGCTTGCATTAAGGTCAAGTGCAGATTAATTTGTTTTATTTTTACATTATACTTTGTATTAATTATTTTTATGTATTTATTTTTCGGACTATGGAACGAATAATGTGAGTTTCCATTATTTCTTATGGGAAAATTCGCTTTGGTTTATGAATGAAATACGAGCCCACTTCCGGAATCCAAGGTTCCACTGTAGTTTCAAATAAACACTGCATTTTTAAAATCGTTTTTGGATCTGTATGTACCATTCTTAACTTGTGGTACTCCATAATATCACCACTACTACAGCACAGTTCTGATAACATGAGCAGAGTCCTTGACACCTCAAGGAGAGGTCCTGATGACCGGTTAAAAGAAAGTTCCTTTGAAGTTCCTTTGACGATATCATGAGCAGTGTTCCTGATGATACATTAAGCGGATGTTACGACATTGTGAACAAAAACTCTTAACATGAGTTCAAGCAGAATTTCTAACAACGACAAAAGAACATAGTTCTTCATGGCACTTAGAGCAGAAGTTACAACGACGGTATCATTAGGCCTGATGGTACCATTTCTGCAAAACCTATAAGAAAAAAAATATTATCTATTCTTCCTTTTGCCACTTTCCTCATCCTCACTACTGCTGTCTGGTTTGCTGATTAAACCCAGAACCCAGGAAGGGTGTTTTGCATATACAGCCCATTACATTGCGCCTGAAACCTGAAATACATTTAACTGAACCAGTTTAATCAGACACCACCGTGCCGCCTAGAAAACAATATATTCATTAAAATTTTCTAAGACACTTTTTGTGTGGGAGTGTTCTGTCTCAAAGTCATTAGCAGATAGTGCTAGTTCTCAGATAAACTGAGAATATTTTGTATTTTAATTAAAGTTGTTTAAAAGTAGACACTTTAAGCTTCCTGTAGATATATTTCTTATGTCAGTGTGTACAGAATTCACTGAGATTCAGTTCATTTTAGTGACGCGTTTCAGAAAGATATTCACAGAGACTGAGACGGCTGAAATATTGTTTAATATGGGACATTAAAGGAAATACAACCTCTGAGAGCAGATCTAAAGTAATTTATTACATAGACCCTAACACAAGTAAATGTGCACAGACACACACACGCACGCACACATGCACACAAACACGAAAAAAAAAAACGACAAAATAAGATATATAAGCAAACTGCTCATCTTTTCAGGTAAAACATTTTAGTTTTTAAAGTTTGATTTATGAAGTAAAACTATTTTGAAGTATTCTTAAAATAAATTACTTTGCAACATAATTTTCATTTGAAGAATTGCATAATGGTTTATAAGAAGAAAATTCCATTATAGAGTATTAAAAGCAAGTTTTATATAATTCTTCCTTGTATGTTGCTTCATACCGCTGCTTTAGACAATCTATTATTAGAAAAAAGTTTCTGTTTTATACAAGACTTGGCCAAAACATGGTATTGGTGCTACCCAGTGTGAAAAAGTGAATTTGCAGATAGGATCATATTCCCATCTGAAATTTTTCATAATACTTAATGCTTTTTATCTCCTGATCCATGCTCAATTTTTTATAAATATGCATACACATTTATATTTTTTATTAGATAAAAAGAAACATTTCCCAAATATTATTTTATTCCCTTTTATGTATTTTCCATAAAAAAAATATCTTAATCATCTTAACTGTCATTCTGATGAAACTTGGCCAATTTAGATTTCACATGAAAAAAAAAACGAACCTGACAAACTAAAGTTATTCTAAAGTAGAAAATTGTTAAGATATTGCAACATGAATTTGACATGGTAACAGACACTACAGATTTTTTGCTTGTTAAGTTTTTACTAAAACCAGTAAAGCGCTAAGGTAACCTTGGAATTTTAATGGTACAGTATATGTGTTAACAATAATTATTGTTTGGCACACACATTTTCTGTATTATATGTATAACAAAAAAAAATCAATACCAATACTGTGTTTTGGCTGACTGTATTTTTTTGTTAGCCATAAATGCATTTTACAGACCTTTTAAAGAGCACAACCATAAATAAGAGTAAGATACAGAACGTCCTTCATTATTAATCTGCTGTTTAAACTATTTGAACACCCTGTCTTTGAGGTGCCCCCTGAATCATGCTCACTGATCTACCCTCATGGTCAAGCATATCCAAAATGATTTCCTACATTTGTGTTTAAAATCAGTAACTTAAATGAAGAATCTATGCCATAAACATGACTCATTAACTCAGTGCCATCTTTGCAGGCCTAGGTACGATTTAGTATTATACTGTACAGTAATATTAAGTAGAGCCAGGTGATTCACTCATTTGAGATGATGACCATTGAATCCAACGATTCTTGGCCATAAATATTGCTCTTGTTCAGGTTGCTGGGTATTTTTTTGCTTGTCAGTCTTGTGTGCTCTTCTTGTGAAAGGCTGCCTTCAGGTCTTGGCCATCTTCTATTTCACCCTGATATTCAGAGTCTCTCTTATTCTGATACTGATCTAGCATTGATTTATTACATAAGTCCTACAATTATTACCAATAAGCAAATTGTGCAAAAGGTCTTTTGGCCATGTTGCCTTTAACAAAATGTCAGTGTTGCTGTTCTTTTGGCTGCTCCCATCAAGGGTCTCCACAATGGATCATCTGATCTCCAAATTAGATTTTCATCAGATGCCCTTCCTCATGCAACCCTCCATTTTTATTCAGGCTTGTGGTCAGCTGTAACCCTGGTGATTCCCTGCAACCCTAGCAGCTGACTTATAGGTAGAGAATCCTACCTATTTTTATACTATACACTTTTATGCAAATTGTCTGAAATCAGTACAATGGATACATTTTTATTGTGCGTCTCATAATATTACTGTAAGGGTTCACTCCTAGAGGGTGCTGTGCGCCCGAAGACTTAGTATGTGTGTTTGTGTAGTTTTTTGTTTATGAACTCAGTTTCCCAGGATGCACCTCGGTCAGGTGATGGGAGCGCTCACCTGAACCGAGGGAGCTCATTAGTTTTCTTATAAGTAGTCCTTTGTTTTGTTAGCCTGTGTCTTGTATTTGTTGTGTAAAGTGGGCATTTGTTTCTGTTTTGTTAATTGGGCTAGTTTGTATTTCTCCAGGTATGTGTGTATCCAAGTTTGTTTTGTTTCTAGTTTGTATAGTTTATGGTTTGTTTAATTTCTAGTTTGATTAGCTACTAAACTGTTTAGATACTAACAGATATTAACACGCTTAGCTACAAACTCGTTTTGTTCATTGTATGTTTAGTCCCTTGTATGTAAGGCTACTAGTCTGTTTTGCAACTAGTCTGTTTACCTACCATCCAGCTTAGCAGCTAGTGTGCATAACAGCTAGTAGGCTTAGTCACATGTCTGGTTGTTCCCATGTTTGTTTAAGCTCTGAGCTGGAAGTAAAGCTCCGAACCTGTGTTAGAGTTCCGAATATGTATAGAGCTCCTTGTTAGTTAAGGACGCGTAGTCTGTTTAACCTCTCATCTGTTCGAGTTTTAGTTTGTTTGAGTTTCTGTTAAGAAGAATATATGAGTGTTTTGTTTAGAGTATGTTAGGCGGAAAGCCTATGTCCTTTTGTTCATGTTCGTTTCTTATTTGTTTTGTTTCATATTTTGTTATTGTTTTATTTATTAAAAAGCCATTTGCACGCTCTCCTCTGCGTCTATGCCTCGCCCAAAACCCAGCCTACTTAGAACATGACAATTACAATGTAATTTATCATATCATGGGAGTTTTATTTATTTTATTTTTTTTCCCCAAGAAAAATAATTCAAAAAGTGATATTCTTATAGTGTAGATTCATTACATGTCAATTGAAATATATCAATTTTGTTTTCATTTTGATAATTGTGGTTTATAGCTCATAAAAAATCAACATCCAGTTTAGTACAGGCATGGAGTAGACTATTGACTTGACACTTGTCTACAAGATGATCATTGACACCCTTCACAAGGAGGTCAAACCACAGTAGGTCATCACTGAAAGAGCTGGCTGTTCAGAGTTCTGTACTGAAGCATATTCAAGATGACTGGAAGGGAAAAGTGTGGTAAGAAAAGGTGCACAAGGTCCACATTGCGGTGAAAGACTCTTATTGTACTCCGCATGTGGCCCATCACTTTTTATCATTACTGGAAAAAGAAGGCACCATGCTTCATGGCATGTTGTGTGCCAGTGGAAAAAGTCAGCAATCTTTAAACATACATGGTCAGTTCCCATGTAGAGCTCCATCGTGGTGGTGGCTTAGCTGTATTATACTGACAGCAACTGAATCTGTGTCCCGTTCCTGTGCCTATGCTGTCTTCATTTGAATGCCTTGCGTTTAAATGTAAAGCCCCTCTCCCCATGACAATGCTGCTTATTTATCGACTCCCTAAACCTAACTCAGTGTTTATTTCAGAGGTCCATGATTTTCTTACATCTTTCTGTACCACTTCTTCCAACTTTATTATACTGTTATACGTACTTTAATATTCATGTAGACACAATCTCCTGCCTCCTACCTTCCATTTCAGAGGGCATACTTTGGATCTGGTTATTACAAATTCTGTCCCTATTCACAAACTTTTTGTGTATGATCTGGGGCTGTCTGACCACAAGGTTGTTTCAATGGAGCTGTCACTCCCTTGTTCACCCACAACAGCAAAAAAAACAGTTTTTACTGAAAACTGCTGTCATATCACTTCTTTAAAAAATCCACCTTATATCCAGAAGTACCTGCAAACTACAGGCCCATTACTAACCTCTCTTTCCTTTTAAAAGTTCTGAACAAAAATTGTTGCTGCACAGCTTCAGTCTCATCTAAAACAAAATGATTTGTTTGAGAAATTCCAGTCTGGTTTGCGCCCTGCCGAGTCACAAATGACCTGCTGATGTCAGCTGATGCTGCCTCTCCATCACTTCTCATCCTGTTGGACTTGACTTTGGCCCTTGATACTGTTGATCAAAACACTCTTCTTCACAAATTATGGCATACTATAGGTCTCTCTGAATCTTTCTGAATTCAGCTCAGAACAACTAAACTCCGACTCAGGTACGTTATAATGGACAATATTCAGCTTGTTCAGTGTGTGGAG
>JAOVVA010094548.1:0-12249 GCA_028565275.1 Leiocassis micropogon | reverse complement strand
TTGTCTTGTCATTTGTTTTCTGTTCTGGAAGCTCTGTCACTAAAACAAATTCCTTGTACGTGCAAGCGTACTTGGCATTAAAAACTCTTTCTGATTGTAAGCTGCAAGTGCAGCAGGTCAGTGATGATGAACCAGTGCCTGCTGATGATGACCAACACCTCTCCCCTTCTCTGCCCAAGTGAAAATGATGCCAATCAAACTGAACAGGTAAACTGGAATAAAATCAGTAGCAACATCAGCTCATGCTAGTAATTATTATTGTAGTCAATATTATTTCAAAATTATATTTTCTCAGCCTTATTTTGAAATAATATTGACTACAATAATAATTAAATCGAGTAACTAGTTTACTAGCCCGAGCTAATGCTGCCTCTGATTTTATTCCAGTTTACCTCTTCAGTTGGTCTATCCTTTTCACTTGGCTCAGGTACAGGAGAGGAGAGGTGTTGGTCAACATCATCCCTGACCCTGAGGCTGCTGGATCCAGACTCTCTGTCCCTGACCGTAACGTTAGAGCTGTCAGAGCCTGCGGAACTGCAATTTCCCCTCACGCCAAAGGCAGAATTTGTTAATTTGAAGAATTTCACAGCATCTGCTTTTAAAGCTTTTTTCTTATTTTTGCATAATTTTCAGCTCCACCTTTTCTTTTTTTTTTATTTTCATCCATGTCAATTATTCATTCTTTGCTGAGAAAAATCCGCTGTATCGAGAAAGGATCCAGATCTCTCCCTCTGTAAATTAAAAGTGAAATATGGGTGATTGTTGTTTAGGACCATGCAACAAGCTGAGAACTCCTAGCCTGAAGGAGAAAGGAGGATGGTGGGCATAGGGATGTGATAGGGATGAAGTTTTATTTGCTTCAGTAGCATACAGTGATGAAACATGAGAACTTACCTCTGTGGAAAGAAAATTGCTTCCGCTTGAAGACTTACAGAATAATATTGTTTGGTAAACACCAGGATTACCTAGAAGCCTCAGGGTCAGGTTCAACATCATCTTCGGAATGCAGAATTCAAACTTTAGTTTAAAAACACAGATTGGAGAGGATAACAGTGAATACGAAGAGGTGATAGCCTTTACTCCAGGAACGGTGTTGGGTTTCAGGAGACTCACTGGGGCTGATGGTGGAACAGTGATAAAATAACAGTTAATAATTCTTAATGCTGTAGTTAATTTAGCTAAATTATTATTTAAAAAGAACTATTGATCATAAACTAACTGTAACTATTTTATGACATATGAAAGCTGGGAACAATTAGACACTCAAAGGAGGATTTTGTGTAAGAGAAAGTGGGAGGGAAATAGAGAGAGTATGTTGTGCTTTCCTGGCATCTTATCCAGCATTCCTGAAATAACCTGTCATGAACTTAATTAGGAAAGATTTTTAGGATAGATTAATTAATTTTATCATTAGATTTAAAATTCAAGATTCAAAGAACTTTATTTAGTCCAGAGGGAAATTGCTTAAAATTATCAGTTCATTTGAACAAAAACAATACTGTAACATGTCCACGGAATAGTTCGACCAAAGTGATCCACGCTGATGGCAAAGAAGAGACCAGTTGTAAAAGAGACCTGTTTCAAAATTAAGCTTCTGCTTTTCAAACAAACCACATCAGACACTGTGTAGAACTTACCAAACACGACTGGGTTAAAAAAAAAAAAAAGAAAAGAGGATGCAAAATAAATCAGGTCAGCATTAATTTCTAATATGTCTTTTTTTTTTTTTTTAGAAAATTATTTTTAGGTAAGTCTTGATACTATAGTTAATTTAGCAAAAAAACATATTCATCATAATTTACCCATAAATATTTTATGACATATGAAAGTTCACACTCAGGAACATCTCAAAAGCCCTGTAACTTTAAGCAAGCATATTCCAATATAATCCATTATTTTTATTTATTTATTTATATAAATGGGGATTCGGGTGAATATATGATGTGGATGATACATTCAGAAAAAGTCTGGTCCTTGCAGTGATTGCTGTAAACTTATACAGTATATGTTAATATATTAAATTCTTAAGAGATAGTATATGACAATAAATAAAGGCAATGAAGTACTCCAGTTGTTTCAGTTCTAAAACCATATGAAGCTCTTAGTCTTTACGCTTTTGTTGTATTGTGTAAATTCCTTTTCTTTGGCCTTTGGTACATGACACCACATGGATGATCGGATTGGAATGCAGGAAATTTGGAGGCCAGGTCAGAGACTTGGTTTCTGTGCCTGCTGGACCCTGTGTCCGGCAAGCTGTAGTGCACTGGGTGGTCTCGTGCCTTTTTATAATGGCCATCATTGACTGTTTCAATGGTTCGTGCTACATTGGCTTTTCTGTGGCATCGGACCAACCAGGCTGGCCTTTGGTCCTCATGGGCATGTGTGAGCCCTTGAGGACCCATGATCCGGGCACTACTTGTATATGATTGACAATCACTGTTAATGTGTTTTGTGGTGTTAATCATTTTGATTCATACACGTTCACATTTCATACACAGTTCCACAATTTCTTTTGTTTGTGTAAAGCTGCTTTGCGACAATGACAGTTGTTAAAAGCACTATATGAATAAAATCAAATTGAATTGAATTGAATTAATGTTAGGGCTGATTCGAGTTTGAACACATGTTGCTTTAAGAACTAAACATACTGCATTTACACTTATAGCAGTTGAGACTACGGTAGATGTGCGTCTCCATAAAGCATTAACTCAGTGGTTAAGCGCCACCATCTGAGGTCAGCAGGATTCTTTAAAATGCTGACACATGGGGCCTTCAAGTGGCGCAGTGCTCGCCCCAGGTAATGCTGTAACCTCTCGCAGCCGAAGGTCTAGAGAGAGCTGATTGGCCGAGCTCTCTCAGAGGGGAGGGATGAAAGGTACTTAGCGCTTCCACATTAATCACGGCTCTACAGCCGCCACCAACGGGGCGTGAGCGAGCAGTTCGAATAAGATGCAGTCAGCTGGCGTCACATGGTTCGGACCAAACACGTGATAGTCTTCAGCCCTCCCTACTGAGTGGTAGTAGTAGCCTTAACATGGGAGCCCCTTAGTGACGGGGAGGAATTGAACATGACTAAATTAGGGAGAAATACGCTTACAAAATTAAATGCCTAAGTGCATGTCAGGCTTTGTTGCCATGGTGCCATGAAAAGCAGCAATAACAAATCCTGAAGGGAATAGATCCTGAATATCAAATCAAGGGTTGAAAATAAAAACCAAAGGCATCTCTTCAGTTTTATTAATTTAATTATATTTTCAGCATGAGTTCCTACATTTGAGCGCTCATACTTCAATTATTATTATGCTTGCCTAAAAGACTTTTTCAGAAATGTCTTCCCGTCTTTGTCTTTTCTCTACAGCTTCTCCTCAAGTAGCCTACGTGGTTCATGTTAAAGATCCCACATATTACCAGGAGTTTCAATGTGTAACAGAACCAGAGGCGGAAAACACCAAATACAGCTGGCGCAGGTAAACACGTGCTGCTAATAGCAGAGGACTTAACATTTACAACAGAAAAAAATGTAGTGTGCTTTGACAATACAGATGTCCAACAGTGGCAACATCTAATTATGTAAAGGGGGAAGTTTGTCTTCACAGAACATCTGCTCACACATAAAGACTTGTACTGACTTTTTAGTCAGTCGACAGTATATTAAATAAGACTGTAGGTAACACTTTTATTTTAAAAAAAAATTGTGCATTAATGGAATGCTGCATTATCAGGAACTTAATTAATAAAATATTTATTAATAAGGCTTAAGCTCCACCCACTTGGCACAAACATGGTTTGTCATTTATTTCAAAAACATGTGTTTTCTAATATATGTCAATTTATGTTTCATAATACTATACATGCTTGTGACCTTATATAGTGCATTAACTACTGTAGACAGGCAATGTTTAATTCAATTAAATGATTATTTCATAAATTGTTTTCTCTATATATTCAGAACCAAATGTCTCAGTTTCTAGATGATCTACAAAAAAAATGAGTTTGCTGACATGTTTATTATTATCCTTAATCAAAATGATATGACAGAGGAATTATTTAAAATGTTGTAAAAATGCAAATTTTGTTTTCATTGTGGAAAAATAGTCCATATGGTATTTATTACACAGAAATAATTTTCCACTATGGGGAAAGCTCTAGAAAGTATATTCACACTTCACACACTTCACTTCACAAAATCATCTTAATTTAACCAACATCAAAAGCCAAAAAAAAAAAAAAATGTTTTTATACATAAAAAACTCAAAGCCTCATTTACGTGAATTAATGTGAAAATAGTTCTAACAAAGTACCTATACAAATAATAACGGTGTGTCTGTGTTAAATAGATAAGGAGAGGGAGGGAGGGAAAGAGATGGAAAAAGTGATTCAAGGAGAGGGGGATGAGAAAAGAAGAAGGGACACATCATAGTCAGCTAAAGATCAAGTTATGTACCTTCAGGGCAAAAGGGGTGAAAATTTGTTTTATGCCTCAGGATAACCATCATGTG
The DNA here is from genome assembly GCA_028565275.1 of Leiocassis micropogon. Lineage (NCBI taxonomy): Eukaryota > Metazoa > Chordata > Actinopteri > Siluriformes > Bagridae > Leiocassis > Leiocassis micropogon. The sequence goes on along the minus strand of JAOVVA010094548.1, from coordinate 7,750 downwards.
ATCAAGTGACTGTTAAACCTTAAAGTTTTAGTTCTCTCAACTGGTTTGCAGTTGAAACTGGCATGCAAGTCTGTAATGGTTTCACAAAATTTACATAAGAGAGAAGAAAGAAGAAGTTAAACCTGAGATGCAGTCTCTCTCTCTCTCGCACACACATGCACGCAAGCATACACACACGCAAGCACACATACAAACATGCGCACGCACGTGCACGTGCACACAGACAGTACAAACACACACATCTATCTTCTAATGCTGCATTTGGTTTAAAGTTGCAGCTTATACACTAATTCCACTCCTACAACCAGCAAAATCCACTGCATAACAGACAAAGCTCTCGACTTGGACTACTCCTCGGAACTACCAGTTCCTTATTTGTGTACAAACATTACATTAGTATTCTCATACTCTAAACATTATAACCCTTTGTCTATTTTGACATTTATTTACAACTGTATGACTTTCGATCATTTAACACACAAACATGGTAAGCTACACTGTAATGCCTACTGTTGCTACTGTGTTGCCATTTAAGTCCAAAGTTGCAACATGATGTTATAAGAAACTGTAAAAAAACAGTTACAAGTCATCACAAACACAGAATAACTTCATACCTTACTTTTTTCTAACTAGACAGAACTGGACTGAACTTCCGCAGGGAGTGGAAGTGAAGGGAGATAGACTGCATTTCCGGAAGTCGACCCCTGACCTCAATGGTCTATACATATGTGAGGTAGTGAACAAGTATGGTGTTGCAGCGGGATCGCTCTATCGACACATGGATTACTTTGATACCCATTCAGAGCTCTAACAGGGGTAAGTCAAAAACAACTGCCTACTGGACAATACCAAACATCTGGATGCTTTAATGAGATGGAAAGCTTTTAGAGCTACTTAAGGACACTGGGGGAAAAAAGTTCATTAAGCTTTAGCTAGCTTTAACGTTAAATATTGCAAATACCACATAAATAAACAAATAAATCAATAAATCATCTAATAAGCAGACCTTCTGTGGGTGGAAATGCCAAAGTCAGCGGAGGATGGCCATTTGAGTTGACATACCAACCAGGTATGGGCCTAAGAGTACCATCGGTCTAAAGGCCCTCTTGGTCATGTTTGTATAATATAAAAAAACAAGGAATTAAGGCTAAGTAAATAAGACTACCGCAAGAATTTTAAAGCACTGCCAGAAACAGTTGCTAAAGTGAGGTGTCTGACTTTCTTCCTATCTTCTCCCTCCAGACTAACTGGCCAGTTTTCTCCAGAGCAAAAAGCCCAAGCATATTTCATGTCCTGTTTTAGAGGACATTTTCAGAGGACATTTTGAGAGGACATTTTCATTTCAATGAGCCGTTTCAAAGGACAGACACGTCACATCCTGTAAATTGGGATTGTGCTGCATGTATGATTGGGAATCTCTGTTTCTCTCTCTCTCTCTCTCTCTCTCGCACCCATGATCCGGGGGAACTCACTCTCAGGATTAACAGTGGCTAAAGTGGATCAGTCATGGGTCCTGGGAGGATTGTGCAAGCGAGTGTGTGTTAGCCCCAGATTTGTTTGGTTGATTGGATGAGTTCTTATGAACATAAATAGTGATATATTGTCATTTGGTCTGTCCTGTACGTATAGAAAATAATTTTTACCTTCCCCTAAAGGCATAATAGTATGGGGCTGACTACCTAGGGACCAATGATGGAAGTGCTGTTGTAATTCTGAATGAAATATGAGAAATATCAATCGAGAAATGAAGGCGCGCCAGTGTGACTGCTTATGTTTTTTGTTTTTTTTTGCTATGCCCCTGCTGCTCTACACATAGCTGCTCGTGAGCATGTACTGTAGGTGGTTTGGCTGGTGTCTAAGTTAGGCCCCATTTAATTTTTTTTGTTTGGGTGAATATTACAATGGTCAGTTTGTAAAAACTAAAATAAATATTGACTTTAACATTGAAATGCTAAACTATGGAGAAACCTGAGCCATGGCAAAGGACTATACTTGGCCAAGGTCATCAAACCTAGACAGATGAAGAATGCAAAAATGTCACCTGGTCTTTTTGCATTGTTTAACCGTCTAGTTTCAGCAAACCTGTGGCCACTGTAGCTTCAGATTCTTGTTTAGACTGGCAGGAGTGGAACCTGTTTTTCAATTTTTGTAGCATACCAACCTTTAGTGTATTGTGTGTTCTGGGATGCTTTTCTGTTTACCATGGTTGAAATAAGAGCAGTTATGTGTATGGAGTTTGCATATTCTCCTAATGCTTAGTAATTGTTTTAATATGACATGTTTTAATATATGTTGTAATAAGGTGGATAATGTGACATTATAAAAATTCTTAGTAAGAGGCTGGGATACTGGGTTATCATTTTGTATAAATATAGTATAACAGTGTACATAGTACTGTATGTCACCATGTCATATACGTAAAGGCAAGATAGTATTGACAATATCAATATTAATATTGATAAAATTGAGTCAATTCCATTATGTTTACATGTCGTTGTCACATTTGTTTTTCTAGAAGCCGTGAAACATCTTCTTGGATGAATTGGGAAAAAACTCAGAATAATGAAGAAGACTCAAGAAGAAACCCTTTTAAAGCACTTTAGGATTTAATTTTTGCTTCTAGATAAGCTTTAGATCCATAATAATGGTGCTATTTATATATATATTTTTTTAAATACATTTTTATATGAAGCACTTTGCATTAATATAAATTCCAGAACGACTCCATATTTTGGAACATTTCATCCTATAATGGTGTTAATCCTAATTGTGAGTTAAACAACATTTCAGACATTCGAAGGTGTAAAATATTTATTTATTTACTTGTCACAGTAATTTAAAGTAATTATGAACCACTGATCATAACTGATGCTGGTCAAAAGGGAACCCTGACAAAATGATGTAACCACTGTCATGCGTCAGAGTACTGTAAGGGTATGGGGATTTCGACAAGCATAGCACTTTGTGTCACGACCAAAAGGTGTAATATTTTCCCAACAGAAAAAATTAAATGCTTTTGCACATGATTGCTGAGTCTCTAGTCATTACCTTTTGTCAAACTTGAAACAGGATTTTACATGGAGATTTTCAACCATGGCTTTCTTCTCACCACTCTTTCAGAAGGTTCCAGCTTTGTGGAGTGTCCAGGTTGTGGTCGTGCTGTGGACAACATTGTTGTTAAACCTCTTAATTAGTTCTGGTCGACCCATCGGGGACTTTCATCTAAGTTTGAATACTTATGAAAATGCATGAATTTAATATTTTTTTTGCAAAGAAAGTTTGTGTTTCCAGTCCTGCAATATCACACACTCTAAGATTTCATTCAATCACCTTTAGTTTTTATTGGTGGAAATGATTCCTCACTCTCCCAGGACCACCCTTTCACAGTTTGAGTCCTGGAATATGACGGTGACATCAGGGAGGAAAACTAAGGTTAAAGGTTCAGCACAGTTCCAATTCCAGTCATTTCAAATCTCCATAGTTGTTTTCTTTGCTTAATGCAGCCAAACAATTTGACCCATCTGAAATCGATACAGAGGCCGTGTATGTGGATGACACACAATCTGTGTATTTAGTGTGTTTGATGTGGTTTGTTTGTAAGGTGAAGGAAGGTAGGTACAGGTAGTTGTACCCAGTACTTGTCATAGCAATAAAACACAAAGCATTGTTTAATCACCTGTTTCTACTCAACTGGTGTCACATGATTTCACAGAAGGTCTGCAGGGTGTACTTGCTGAACGGTACTCCAAAACATTGCAAAATACAATATGTTAATGAGAATTTCTTATATAGTGTGAACATGAAGTGAGGCTGGAAACAGCTCCATGAAGATCAAAGAAAGAAAGAAAAAAAAATCATTCAATGTAGTGTAATTTTATGCAGAATTACCTCACTTGCTTTTAAGTTGTTTTCAAATTAAAGGTTGCATACAGTATGATGAGGGCACAGCGGGCAGTGTTTAGCCTACTACAAGATCCTGTAACTATTTGAAGCATGGCTTCCCCATTTCTTGTAGCCAGGCTGTAATAACAGATATTCTGTGTTTGCAATCGGATAATAATCGCATAACAGCGTAAGGTTTCTCATAGCTGTTTATCTCTTTGGCCTTTTTTGCCATTTTTATAGCAATTCACACGATGCCAAGTTGAATTCTTTTAGTTCTCAGTGATTTAAGCTTATAAAAACATAGCAATACTGTTATTAATTGATGATGATCTCGAGTAAATCAACAAAGAAATAATAAGCACACTCTTGTCTACACAGTATGTAACATCACATGCTGTCTAAAAACAGGTTCAACAAAGTTGTGAGGCATGTAAACACATTTGAGGTCTACGGTTTCCTCATATCTCATAAAAATAGGCATGCAAAACATGACAAAAATGCTCCATGGAGACTGAGATGATCTGATGATCAGATAATCGTCTTTATCAGTGTATTCATTCATCACTTACTCGCAGCCTCAGAAAGAAACAAACACAATGCAAATCCAGGCAAACTGATTTCCTGTAACATATGCTGCAAGGACATCATGAGATTATTGAAAAAAATCAAGCATAAAACACATACACTGATCTGCATTCTACTGTAATAACATTACAAGTGTTGTTTAGTTTCCACTTGTGCCACCCAGACACCACAGCACGCCCCCAGAAGTCTTACGGAGTGGCCAGAGCTGTCTGTACGGGTAGAGGTACCAGCAAGTGGTGTCTGGCAGCGGGATGTAGGCAGCAGATCCATTGGGTGCTGTAGGCTGTGGGATTGGACTCCATGTGGTACTCCATGGATTGTGCATCACACAGGCAGTCGGTCAGATTAGGATCTAGGGAGTTTGAAGGCTGGGTCGGCAGTCCTGGGCTCTTTTGGGCAGAGCCCTGTGTGAAGCCCTGTGACTCTCTATCATGGGATGCATTGACTTTTCACAGTAATTTGCATTGGCTTTTCTGTGGGATCGGATCAGACGAGCTGGCCTTTCGTCCCCACAGGCATAGGTGAGCTTTGGGTGCCCATGATCCTGTCACCAGTGTACTGGATTATAATTGATAATCAATGTCAATGTGTTAATGTTATGTAGTGTTAATGTTAGGGATGATCGGTGGACAAGTAAGACAAAGACCGTGCAACAATACAACAAGGACACAGAACTATTCAGGAACAGAACAAAAACAAGCATGTCATGACCTGTTGAGTATCATGGCAAACAAACAACAAGGGTGGAGCTGGCATAGCCATGACATGTGACTTTGCAAAACGCAAGGCAAAAGTACAATGCGAGAAAAAGGCATTATACAGAAACTATAAGTAGAAAGTGCAAAATATATATCTCTCCTGTATGTGGGGCCTTTGATGATGATGATGATGATGATGATGATAAGGATATAACATGCATTCATAATATAATAATTAAAAATGCATTTCTTAGTTTAACTTAGGATGGGAATATCTGAGAGTCTTGACAGCATGGTGACATGCACGGGTTTAGAGAAAGAGCGAGCACTTGGTGTGTTTCCTCTGCGTTCCTCCACCTGGGATGGGCTCCAGGCCTCCTGTGATCCTGTACAGTATAAGTGGTATAGAGAATGAGAGAGTGACTGAGTGGGTGTTGGCTTTGTGGAATCATTTTCCCTGGTCTTCATAAGGAATCTTTTAATTAATTAACACTAATTAGTTAAATTAATAATAAGGAAAATAGAAGGTCCTTAGAATAACGAAACAAATGTCTGTGTAAGACTGATGATCTTCTGTATAAAAAAGGTTTCATTAGAATTAGATTTAAATAGACTTTTATATGTTGGTATTTTAAAATTTACGTATACAAAACGAGAGTTATTTCCTGACAAATAAATCTCGCTGAAGTAGCTGTTTTAAAACCTGATTGTGTAAGAAAACCACAGATGTCAAACCCACTGCAAAATGAAGGAGCATTATCCATGACTGTTACAAGAGGACATGCTCATACTATAACCACATCTGTTTGTAAATGTTTATCTGTGGAGCTCTGGATAAGCAACTGTGTGCTTCGGTGCATTCCTTTCAAACACTCGATCCTATCTCACAGGGATGTGACGGTTTTTATTTTTTACTTTCACAAGAACTGCAGCTTTTATTTAAAACCCAAACAAGCCAAAATGTTTGACTTTTTCTTGTGAGGCTCTGTGTGAGTATATGCGTGGGATGATACACAACCCTTTATCATTTCCTAATTATGCCAAATTACCGGACTTCCGAGGACATCTCTTTCCATGGGGAGGGCTCATTACCTAAAACTCCAACTTTGAAAAAACTGAACTGATTTATTTAGCAACAAAGAACTTTGAAGAAACCTTTCTGCTTGCTCTGTTTACTACATTACTGACACTCTCACAATCTCAAAAGCCAACAGGCTTAACATCTCAAACCACATCAAACCGCAAACACTTTCAACACCTGGAACCTGTTTAGCGACTACTGTTTCATGTTCTAAGACTCTCGTTCGAGCGGCCTCTTAATTAATATGTGGTGTTACCTAACGCATCATGCTATTTCCTGCCTGGCTCATACTATCATGTGACACCCTTGAGCATGTTCATAGCCCAATATCTCAACTATGATATACAGTAATACACATGGTCCAGGGCAGTGAAGATTGTTCAGAGCTCTACATTAGGGAGACAAAACAACTGTTAAATAGCAGGATGTACCAACACAGAAAGAACAACATCTCAGGGCCTCAATCAGCAGTGTATCTTCATCTCAAGGACAAAGCACAAAGAAGACTTTGTCTCCAGGACAAAGCACGCACAAGACTTCATCTCCAGGACAAAGCACGCACAAGACTTCATCTCAAGGACAAAGCACGCACAAGACTTCATCTCAAGGACAAAGCATGCACAAGACTTCATCTCAAGGACAAAGGACACTGATGGTTCCAGAGAGAGGTACGTTGTAAAAGAAGCCATGTGCAAGTGCAAAATCCTTGTCCAACATCAGTGCCTGACCTCATAAATCCTTTACACAATGAATAAGCACAAATTCCAACAGAAACACTCCAACATGTGGTGAACAGCCTTGCAAGAAGTGTGGAAGCTATTATAGCTACATTAGGGGGAACAACTCCACATTGTGTATTTAAATATAATGTCATTGAAAGTTTCGCTAAATACTTTTGTCCATATAGTGTATGTGGAGCTTCCTTCAGACTGAAAAAGCTACTTGGACGAGTGGTGAAACGTTTCTACCAAGCAAGAAAGAAGTCCAGTTGACTTGGTTTACCTCCCAGATACAAATGTTTTATTGGAGCTAGCGCTATTTATCCCAGCAAACTGTCTTTAGATTTTGAGTAATTACAGCAGATAATTACAAAAAATATACTAGCATGGTGGCACAGTGATTATATAACCTCGCACTTGCCTTCTTTCTGTGTGTGTCAAGTTTGTATGTTTGCATTCTCCCTGTGGTTGGTGGGGTTTTTTTTCCAGGCACTCAAGTTTCCATGCAGATTAAATTCAAATTAAAATCAAATTCAAATTTAAATTTTATTTGTCACATGATGTGTGCATGATCCAAGAATGAAACATAAATATGAAGTGTGTATGAATGTGTCCTTAAGTGTCCATGAGTGTCTAGGATGAGTCCGAGAGCCAATGTCAGGATTATGGATGTTTTTGAAAATGTTATTAGTCCTGTGTTGTGTTGTGGCTGAGGTCCTTCACGATCTTCCTGGCCTTGGTCCAGCACCGCTTGCTGTAGATCGAGTGCAGGTCAGGGAGCT
>JAOVVA010094527.1:0-12250 GCA_028565275.1 Leiocassis micropogon | reverse complement strand
GTGGGGATGTTGGCGGTGAGCGTGGGGGTGTTGGGGGTGAGCGTGGGGGGGTTGGGGGTGGGCATCACTCACTCTGGGATCGACACTGATGTTTTCTCTCGAGGGAATTCCAGCTGCTGTTTAAAGCTCTCCACAAGGTTCGTCAGCTGTGTCTCGTCCAGCTCCTCCATCTGTCCGGGTTCAGGAACGAAACGAGCAAATTAAATCAGACACACACACACACAGGAGATATTCTCCTCATAGTAATTATGAATATTTAAAAAAACTTTTTTAACAAAGATTTTAACTAAGATTTTTCTTCCAGTTTAAGGGTTTTTTTATTTGCAGAAGTCTGAGTGTTTGTATATAATAACTCAATTTTTTTAAGTCATATTTTTATGTTAATCCTTTAACCTTGAGCTCTACGTGTTTCTTTAATAGTCTGAATAAGTCATTGAGTATAGTTGATTAATCTGAACTACTCTTAGGAGCTGAAACTCATGTTTTAGATGTGTGTATAATATAAACATTAAATCTGAACACCCCCCCCACGCCCCCACCCTCCCTTTACCCAAATACACCCCCCAGCAGACTTGTAGCATTATATGTAAGTATAAGTGATTGATGATTCTTACCTCGATGTGATGAGATCAGGAGATTATCAGTGATGATAAAAGATCTTATTGTAATTCCGCTCCTGTAGAGAGTGTGAGAGTGTGTGTGAGAGTGTGTGAGTGTGTAGGGGTGATTTACCCTGGTGTTCTCTGATTGTAGAAGACTCAGACCTGTTTTGTTACTCAAATTATTCGGCTTTGTACCTGTGTGTGTGTGTGTGTGTTGAGAAATGGGCGGGGTTGTGATTTGCCTGTCCATCCCTGATGTAAAAGAGATGTAAAGAGTTCTCTGTGCTTTCCAGTGAAATCTCAGCCCGAGGCCTGCGCAGTGAAACCTCACACGCTGTAACTCTGATAAACACCAGCGCAGGAACATGGCTGTAAATCCCTGTGTGTGTGTGTTTGTGTTCCTGAACCTCTGTGTTACTGTAAATTTCCTCACACACACACATCTATACAGTAACATCTCAGAAGGAGCTCATAAACCTTATGACTAACACACATGCAGCTGTTCATTATGACGCCGCTGTAATGATTATTAAGAGTCATAACGTGATAAATAAAATCTAATGTCGTTCTCTCAGGAGCACGAGCGAAGGCAAGGTGTTATAAAGCATTATTAACTTAGCGAATGTCAGAATAGAATGGAATGATGGAATAAAACACATCAGAATGAACTTTATTGCCAAGTACGATTGCTCGTACAAGGAATTTGTTTTAGGCAAATAAATATCAGTGGTATTGTACATAACATTGCACCCATGTTTTTATTGCACTATGAGGAGAACATTTAACTGTTCATGAGGTAGACGGTCTGCGAGAAAAAAGCCAAGCCAAACCAGACAGTTAGTGAAGTGCACAGAACAGATTCGATGGCAGCTGAGTAGAACTGTGTGAGGAGCTCCTGTGGCAGGTTGAACTTCTTCAGCTGGTGAAAGAAATACAACCTCTGATGGGACTTTTTAACAATGGAGTCAACCCACTTCAGGTCCTGAGAGATGGTGTGTTTTTTGGAGATGACTGTGAAGCATTTGAAGCAAGAAGGGACTTCACATAGTTCCAATGATCTGTTTCTGGAAGATCTGATGAACATCCCTTCCACAGACCCGAAATGAAGGGTGGGTTGCCAGAGGTGTTAATGGTGTGCTGTAGAGAGATGGTCAGGACAGGTGTGTGGTGTGAGACTGAGGGTTTCAAATCTGCAACAGAACTCATTCAGATCATCAACCAGTTAAAGAATGATGGAAACAAAGAATGATGAAAATAAAGGTGGATCCAGGGGCCGTGTGACACAATGAAGGAAGGAAGGAAATGCAGGAGTCTGTACAAGTGTCCAACATTTACTCCAGTTTTAATACTATTTCAATCCTGAGTCACCCAGCACTTCTCACTCACTCATCGTCCATGACGCTTTATCCTTTATTCAGGGTCGCGGGGACCTGGAGCCTATCACAGGAGGCTTAGGGCACGAGGCAGGGTACACCCTGGACAGGGTACCAATCCATCGCAGGGCACGCACACACACACATTCACACACTACAGGAAATTTGGGAACGCCAATTAGCCTAATGTGGGAGGAAACCGGAGTACCCGGAGGAAACCCCCCAAGCACGGGGAGAACATGCAAACTTCATGCACACAGAGATGGGAATCGAACCCGGACCCTGGAGGTGCAAGGCGACAGTGCTAACCACTAAACCATCGTACCGCCCCAGCACTAATCTGATTTTTTTACATTTGTAAAACCACAGCTGGGAAAATTCAACTCTGAGTTCAGGATTTTTTTTTAGTACACAGGTCTTTAGTGTTGGTGTTCAGATGTCTCAGAAAATGTCACCCTCTATCTGGATTAAATTCCAGAAACAATTCAAACAAGCCCAAAATGTGCCTGCCAAGCAATCAATCAAACAAACAAACAAAAACCAGAGTAACAAACAACCCTGCAGCACATCAATTACACTATGACAAAACATAAAAATGCACAATAGTGAGGAAAACAAGTTTAAGAAGTAAACCAGAAAGCTTAATTAAGGAATATGATGAAAACCAAACATCACAACCAAGACATACATGATGCTGTTGTTTCGCCATTTTCTGATCAGTTTATTAAACCATTTAGCACTTACAGGCCTCGGTACGTTTTAAACACACAGCACACTCTATAAAGCATTTTAATTTCATGTTAAACATATTCATACGAGGGGTATCAAAGTTTGGAGGCTAGATTTATAACACGCCAACAGAGGGCAGCACCGGGCTGCACACGGTCACAGGGAGCCCCGACCTTCATAAGTCAGTGTGCCAAAAGACATCCTGTGTCCAATTTTTTTTTTTAACAATTTGGAATTCTGGCTAAAAAATATTTCCTTTGCAACAAAGACGACGCGATTTATTTCAGATCAGCAAGACAACAAAACAAAACCCAGGTCTAAATACAGCTTTTCAATTTCAAACCACAAAACCAAGTAATACTTCATTTAAACTCAATTCTGTGTGATGATTTTATTAATTTTGTATAAATAAACGTGTTACATTTTTAGATTTTAGTTTTAATGTGTTAAATAGAAATAGATATTTCTCCTCTTTAGCTTCGCGCCGTGGTCTGCAGGTCCTTCTCCGTTCCTCTGCTTCACTGCAGTTTTCTCTGAGCGTTCACTCCTCCTGCGCGAATCTGACTTCCGTCTGCAGGAGAAAAACAAAATATGCCATAAATTAGAAATATTTAAGCAATAATGTGCACAGACTTTTTAAATCACCACAATTAAACATGAAATATGATTATTTTAAAACATTCATCAGGTCTTTAGTGACTCTGGTTATGAATATTAATATTAATATTATTATTATTATTATGTTTGGTGCTCGTGTTATTTCTGAGAGAGAGCATGTAAGCACTAAAGCTCTGCCGCATCATGCTGTCTATAGGCAGAGACAAACTGCACTGTGGGTAATGTAGGGTAATTAAAGTTCACCATGTCCACTGTGGGCGGAGCTTTCCTTTATTGTAGTTTCAGGAACTCACCATGTGAGAGACCGTACTGGAACGTTCCAGGAGCTGCGCCGGTGAGAACAGAGTTTTTGCAGATCTCGGTTTGACCAGCAGGAAGAGCGGGGAAGGGGAAAGCGTGCTGGGGGGTTAGTGTCGTGAGCACTGCCGATTCCGGAGCGCTGGGACGAGACGTCTGGTGGGAGAGAGATGGAGTGGGAAGATCTGGATCTCCACATGAACCCTCCATCGCTGCCTTTGGAGAAAAAAAATCATCCGTCATCAGGCATTTTGTACATTTTGGCGTTTATGATTACACCTGAGCCCTAGTGCCTACAGACTTTATAATTTTTTTTTTATTTTTTTTATTTTTTTTTTTTATATATATATATATATATATAAAATTAGCTATTAAAAGCTATTAGATCGTCCAAAAATAAATAAATAAAGATTTTACTTCTCATATGTGTAAAGCAATTCCAATCCTGCTGCCCCCTGCTGGTCAGTTTCACCAAAAGCATTTCAGAATTTCGAAAAGCAGAAAATCTTTTAATAAATCTCAAACGCTCACCACCGCCAGATTAAAGGGCGCGCTGCAAAGGTAGCCGTCCCGCTCAACACCCGGGGCTATTTGGGGTTTCCCTTCACCAGCAGGAAGTGACTTCAGAACGGACACGCCCCCACCGCCGGGAGGAATCTTCTGGGCTGAAAGAGTCGACATTCACGCAAACTCAGTCTCATTAATGCAAGTTAGCATGACGTGATGAGGGAAAGCGCGGTACATACACTTTACTCCAGCGTGTGCTTTGTTCACGGGACCCATCTGAACATCTACACTTTCTTCAAACTGTGAACGAAAGACGACAAAAGGAAGGAAGGTTCCGATAAAGTTGAACAGCGAGAGGGATCGATTTGTAGCAACAGAGTCTTAGATGGACATCATCGGTCAGGAAGTGGATGATGGAACGTTCTTGTTCCTGTCTTTGTGCTCACACTACCCCGTCTCGTACACTGTAAAAACTCAAATTAGATAAACCTTAAATGAATTAATATTATATTGTTGGCACGACTTCTTACAGTGAGATTTGTTGAGACAAAAGGTAACATGGTGTTGCTGAAAACTTTGGAGACACAGACTGAATAAACTAAAACTCAAGCTGAGCCAGAAATTTACCTTCCCTGAGATGCAGTCACGTGATTTATAAGTTCCGGCACCCGATCACAAGCATAAAACAACAGATACTGTACAGTGTAATTTATAGAATTATAAAACAGGCCCCGTTTTGGATGACTTTGTGCAGCTGTAGGCTAATGGACGTGTTCTGGAGCATGTTTATGCTACAGTAGGCTAATACATCAGGAGCATCTGAGTACAACTTCACACGCTAGTCAAGTGTAAAGGCAGAACATTCGGCGAATTGGCGCACCACATCGACCCTCTAAAGGGCTCCGGGTCTGATCCTGTGCTGGAGTTAATGGCTGCGTTTCATCCCAAGGGGAGTTCATAGGGTGCTCCCTACTCCCTACTCCCTACTCCGTTTGCAGGGAATGTTGGCGAAGGGAACTTCCCTCGACAAAACTCCACCATTCGGAACGCCCTGCAACGTCACCAGTGCAGACGTCACTTCCTCCGTGCGTAACCATGGTGACGTAAGCGCCTTAAATACCGGTCGCTGCTTCCATGAAAATTTCACACTACGGACATTAAATATTGAATATTTATTAAGACACAACTGATACCATTATAAAACATAAAATTGAAACATGTATAATTTGTAAATAAATTAGTGATTAATAATAGTAATTGTTTATTACTAAACAATAATAAATGTGTCCTAATTATATGATGTCGTCCTCGATAATAATATACAAGTCCTTTTTCGAGCTCCATTTTTTCACGCTCCAGCGAGACACAATAACTTCTGGGAAATATTTCATTCCCTCATCCGGTGAAGTGAGGACCTGTTGTTCACTCGTTCCCTACACCGTTCGCAGTTCCCTTAACATGGCTGATCACCCTGTGAAGTGTACTCCGCAGGGGACTTCAGGCCGTTTGGAACGCACCTAAAGCCTGCATGAGGATTTGTACGTTACCGCTAGCGGTGTATGTGAGGTCATGTGGCGTCACCTTGCTCCCAGTGTTCCCAGGACAGACTCCGGCTCCTCGGCGACCCTGACCAGGACAGAGCTCTTACTGAAGATGATCCATTAGAGTTTAAAGGGTATTGATCACGTCCGCACGTTACACCCACGCCGCGTTACAACACTTACCTTTTCAGATCTTGGGACGGTCATGGACTTCTTCCTCGCCCTGCAGACCAACAGCACAGGGTTATTCCAGATAATTCTGTTCAGCATTTCGCTAGCTTTTGTACTTCGTAACTTACACTACGCCCGTGACGTGAGCGTGAACTCTCCGACTCTCGATCAGTAAGATCCTGTAACGCAGGACAGATGTGTTAGAGGAATGGAGAGAAATAAAAACAGACCTGCTGTAGATCTGAACAAGGAGGAGCTTGAGGGATTCCTCAGAAACATGTTCACCAGCAGGTGGACGCGTGTCCATAGTGATTTAGTTTAAAAAACATTGAACTTGTAAACCTAAAGAACAGAGATGTTTAGCACTAGGGTTTGGAGCTGATGATGTAAATCTGAGTGACGTGATCAGATGAAGAACTTGATCAGGGCTTCACCTGGACTGCATCCATCCTCTAGGCCACAGCGTCTTTACACTCGCCTCCAAAAAGCTCTTCAAATAGTCCTCTAAACTCTGACCACCAGCAGCCTCGAGCTCAAAGCGACTCATCTTCAGCTTCACTACATCACACACCAACTCCCTGGAGAAGAAACATCTCCACACATCAGCAACGCTGCATTTAAAATCATTTTAACATTTAATCGCAATCTAGCGTCACACCTGATCTCCTCGTTCCATTTGAATCTCTTACGCGGTCCAAAAACTCGTTTCCCGCTCGAGTCGTCCTCGTCCTCATCGGATCCTTCTACGACTCGCTTTTCTTTCACGGCTTCCAGTCTAAACACACGGAGATCACACTCGCTTACACTAACTCCAAATTATTCCAAACCCCTGGATGATGATGGTCTCAAATCTCTTAAACTAGAATTGTACCAAAAAAAAAAAAAAAAAACCACAACTAGTTCTAGTCTTTTTAACTGAACCGGTTCTGAAACTTTAGGATTCCTAACACTCTAACTGAATTCCAGTTCTAGAATTTCTCCACACGCACGAATGTGTTCATGGTGGAAGGTTTCTGGAGCGTACTTGGCGGCTCTGGCCTCTGAGTGAGCTTGGCAGTGACTGTTGAAGCGGTCAATCTGCTCGGGCATGACCCGGAGCACCGTCTCCTCCAGTCTCCGGATCAGAACCGCCAGCTGATCATCCTGAACAGGGAACAAGAAAGGGTTTAACAGAGGACGTTGGAGATCAGCTTTTCATCTTGATATAGGATTCAAGTCATGCTTCGATTGGCTCGTCTGTGGTTTTTGTTTAGTTTAAAAAGTGCTGCCGGTGTTAACGGACCAGCTATATACTGTAGCTCGCTGGACGTATTAACTTTGAGCTAGCAAATGATTATTTATCCACACGAGTCAGGTTTCTAATCCTGAAGAGCTGAAGTGTTTATCGCTCTGCAGATCCATGCTCTCAGCTAAAGCCTCTTAACAATACCTGTGCGAGTTCCTGTAGGCTTCTCTCCAGTGCAGGAGACAAACCATCAGGACGTGAAGCCTGAAGTGTCTCAGCTCGAGTTCCCTGCTTCTTCTGGCTCTGATCGTTAGTCAGGATCTCATCCTGCTCCTCCACTGCTTGGTAAAGTTCATCAGCTGAACCCGAGTCGACCTGCTCGCTCGAGTCATGCTGAGCTGCAGAAGGTGATTCCTTCCTGTTCGCCTTGAGCAGCTGGAGCTCCTGAAGTTTCTCCTTGTGGAATTTCCTCAACATGCCATCGAGGTTCTGCTGCTGCTTACTCGCCTTCTTCTTCTTCTTATCGCCTGCGCCTATCCTGCAGAAAAATCCCAAACGATTCAGAACCCTCCTGGGAGAACTTCAATAAACTTAAGAAGAACAGGAGCTTTAAACTATTAAAATCACATGCTTTGTAATTAAACACTAAAAACACAAACTGGACAATCATTTTAAAAATCTTATTTTTTAAACAATTACGAGAACCTGTGTTTGAGGTTTTCTGCTTTAGACCAAACGTCCTCTTTTCTCTTCTTCCTCTTGTTCATCTTCACCATGCCTCCTTCTTTCAATTTTCGTTTCTTCAAAAGAACATTTATAAATAGGTTTAAGCTAAATTAATTAAGATTAACCTGCAGCTATATTCAAACTAAATCAGCAAAAATGAATAAGGAACACAAAGACCTTAGGCTTCACTTCCTCCTCGAAGTCATCAGTCTCGTTCTCGTCCCCCGAGGCCTGGCGAAACTGAAGAGTCCCCACGTTGATGTAAAAGCCTCCGTACTTGGTCGTAAGACAGGCGGGAACCAGCTCATCGTACTTTTACACAAAGGGGACAAACATAGCTAGAAATGAGCAAAACCTGGCCTTTCAAATCAAATCAAACATTTATGTAGCACTTAAAAAATGAACAGTTGCTGAAGCTTTACAAGGTTAAAATAAAAAAATGGAATAAAACAAAACTGGCAGACAGAAAAAAATATATATATATTAAAAAAACATTAGAACTAAAAGGACGGTGCTCATGCATTTCCAGCAGTCAGTATATACTCGTTTTTTCCTCATTTAAAAACTGAATTTTGTGAAAGCGAATGTTTAATAATCACTCAATCAAATAAAGATAAAAGAGCACGCTTGGCATCGCGTCCCAGAGGCAGAAATATTTTCACATGAGCATAAAAGTGAAACGTTTTTGTCTACTGATAGTAATAACTGGCCTTGATCAACAGTGTTTGAGGTTTTTCACCTTTTAAACACCATTCTGTGAAAAACAACAGCAGCAGCAGCCTGTGACATCACCACAACACACACACACACACACACACACACACACCAGTGTCTCAGGGAGGACATTAAGGTTTCACTAGACTCAGATCTCAGGACGTTCAGTTTGATTAAAAACTAAACTCTGGAGTGTTTCTACTCACAGCCTCCGAGTTATCGATAAAGGAGTCGTCGTCGTCGTAGCCGTAGCCCATGTCCACCAAATCCTGCACTCGGTCTCTCCTCTGTCCAGGAGCTCCGCCCTCAAAACAAAGACAAAGAGTTTAGATACAAGTTCTCTCTTATAAACCGTCCATCATCGAGGAATTACAGGATTCTGTTGTAGGTGCCATGTGTCCACAGACAGGGGGCGCCGTTGTGTGTCCCTTCCACACTTACACTATAAATTCATAAGTAGAACAATGACATCATCCAGAAACAACAACTTTCTGATTAGTGAATTTGTTAAAAGCATTTATGATGTTTTCGACACATGTTTATAATGTTAATGTGTGAGTGCACCAGTGACTCAGACAGACAGGGAGATGGAGAGAAAGACAGACACACAGACAGGGAAATAGAGAGAAAGACAGACAGACAGACAAAGACAGATGGGAAAAGTCTTAGTATAGAGAGAGAGAAATACAGCGATAGATAGATAGATAGATAGATGGAATAACAGAGATTCATAGAGATAGAGACAGAGAAACAATTTGATAATTTGGAGACAGATAGCGAGACAGAGACAAATAGACTGACTGCTGAATAAACAAAGAGAAACCAATTCATAGAGAGATATACAGTAGAGACAGAAATAAAAAGACAGAAAATCATAGATTAATTAATAGAGAGATGGATATAAAGAAAGACAGATTAACAGAAAAAAAAGATTGATAGAGGGATATATACAGATTGATACAGAGATAAATAAATAAATATAACTGCAAGCAATAATAAGCGGGCCCAAGCACCTGCACCATCGCTGCACTGCACAACCCGTGTGCTTTTTGAGCATGTTAAGACCTCCAAAAATCCACGGATGGTGATGTCACTCAATGCGATGCTCAGGCATCTTAACGGCAACAGATTCCAACCTGTGTGCTGATTTTCATGACGTTTTGAGCATGTTAAGACCCCCAAATAAGCCCCAGGTGCTGGGGGAAAAAATCTTTTTAGAAGAACAAGAGGGCCCTTCACACACTACAGTAATAGCTGTGACATTAGCATGCGATGTCATAGTGCTTGGAGGATTATTATTGTTAGTGCTGATGTCATAGTGCTTGGGCCCTAACGATCCTTAGAAGAACAAGGGGGGGCCCTGGCGCACACAGTGTGACGACATCGGGCCCAAACACTATGACATCAGCACTAATAATAATCCTTAGAAGAACAAGGGAGCCCTGGCACATGGACATCTGCATTATGAGACTTTAACAGCATCATAGCCAGGCGATGACATCACAGTCATTATAACATTATAGTGCTGATGTTGACAGACAGACAGACAAAAGAGATATAAAGACAGGCAGAGAAACTAATAGGGAGATGGACAGAGAAAAGGACAGATAAATAAATAAATTAATAAATAAATAGAGCAAAATTGTGAAAATAAATGAATGCTAAGAAATCACAAAAATTATTAATTGAGTAACAAAAAGACAAATTGAATTGAACAATAAATCATCTAAAATAAAGGACTTGTTTGGAAATTCTTATGCTGAACTTAAATCACAAGAACAAACACTACACGTGGCAAAGTCTACAAGGTGACGTGTTTGATGTCTGGAAAACCCACGTGACTTTTCTGAGAGGTGGGGGGGGGGTGTATTTTGTTTATTATTATTATTATTATTAACTCACTGATTTCTTGTGGACCTGAAGCTCCTCCTCCAGCAGCGCGCGCACGGACTCATCAGACCGGACCTTTAAAGTGGGACAGAAAACACAGGGTGAGGATGATGATGATGATGATGATGAAGGGTCAGTGCAGCACGCAGGCGGATGTGGTGTGTGTGTGTGTGTGTGTGTGTGTGTGTGAGAGATTACCGCAGTGAGCTCGGGGTAGTGGAACTCAGCACAGCGCTCGTCGTCCGGGTCGAACAGCACCAGGTCCAGGCGGGCACACAGACTGGCACTCTCAGCCTGGGAGCGGGGGGCATCAGGGGGGGCATCAGAGGCAGGCTGGGAGAGAGGAATGAGCTGAACCCTGCGCGGCGTGGCCATGACACACACACACACACACACACACCCGAACACCTGCGCGCACTTAACATTAATACACAGCCAATTAAGCAGCGAGAACCCCGGCCATGACGTCATCAACATTTGAACGTAGAATTCTAAACTGCATTTCAAGATTTCCTCCAGCAGAGGGCAGCAGAGGACAGATGATGAGAATAATAATAATAATAATAATAATAATAATCAGAATGAACTTTATTGCCAAGTACGTTTGCACACACAAGGAATTTGTTTTGGTGGCCGAAGCTTCCAGAGACAACACCACCACAACATGAAACAAGAAAACGACAACAGGAAAAAAAAACTATTACAAGAAATGGAATAGGATTTGGGGAATTGTCAAAAAAATATTTTTAAAACTATTGTACATAATAATATTAAACACATTTTTATTGCACAGTGTGAAGAACATTTAACTGTTCTTCTGCCTGACTTCTGCCCTGTAGCGCCGACCGGACAGCAAAAGTTGAGAAGAGAGATGGCTTGGGTGTGAGGAGTCCAAAGTGATGGTCTGAGCCCTTTTCTTCACTCTGGATATCTACAGTTCTTGCAGCGTGGGCCGGAGAGCACCGATAATCCTTTCAGCAGTCCAAACCACTCTGTAGTCTTCTGGTGTCTGCTGTTGTAACCGAGCCAAACCAGACAGTTACCGGAGTGCACAGGACAGATTCAGTGACGGCTGAGTAGAACTGTGTGAGGAGCTCCTGTGGCAGGTTGAACTTCTTCAGCTGGTGAAGGAAATAAAGCATCTGATGGGACTTTTTAACAATGGAGTCAAAGTGAATGTCCCACTTCAGGTCCTGAGAGATGATGGTGCCCAGGAACCGGAGTGACTCCACTGCTGTCATGATGGTGAGGGGGGGTGTTGGGGGGGGGGGGATGGGTGAAAGGAAGGATTTCTTTAGAAGTCCACCACGATCATCTCCAGGTTGTTGTGACTGCACCAGACAGCCAGCTGCTCATCCTGGCTTCTTTATACAGACTTGTCACCATCCTGGATGAGACCGATGACTGTAGTGTCGTCCACAAATTTTAGGAGCTTGACAGAGGCGTCTGTAGAGGTGCAGTCGCTGGAGTAGAGGGAGAAGAGCAGTGGGGAGAGAACACACCCCTGAGGGGCGCCAGCGCTGGTGGTTCAGCTGTTGGACATGAACTCCCCCAGTCTCACTAGCCTGTCTGTCAGAAAGCTGGTGATCCAATGACAGAGCGAGGAACAGAGAGCTGGGTTAGTTTGGTCTGGAGCAGTGCAGAGATGATTGGATTAAAAGCTAAAGTGAAGTAAGTCCCTGGTTTGTCCAGATGTTGTAGGATGGACTTCATGTTAATTTAAAGAATCTCTGTTATATTGTACTTCAGCTGCATAACACACATGATGTTATATCATCTCTATCAGTTATCACCCAGATGAGGATGGGTTCCCTGTTGAGTCTGGTTCCTCTCAAGGTTTCTTCCTATTGCCATCTC
>JAOVVA010094416.1:0-12253 GCA_028565275.1 Leiocassis micropogon | reverse complement strand
TTTTCTCGGGAAGACAATTCTTAAATTCCTCCAACAGCATTAACTCCTTTAACTGTTCAAACGTAATAACTTTGCTCCCCGCTCACCACTTCTCAAACAAATTTGCTTTATCACGTGCGAATTCTACAAACGTTTGACTAGTGGTTTTCACATGATTACGAAATTTCTGCCGGTAGGCTTCAGGCACCAACTCATAAGCGCGCAACACAGCATTCTTCATTTCATCATAATTTAAACTCTGTTCGAGCGTTAAAGCAGAACAGACTTCTTGCGCTTTTCCGACGAGTTTGCATTGTAACAAAAGTGGCCAAACAGTCCGCGGCCATTTCAAAGTAGCTGCGATACGCTTAAATACATTAAAATATGTATCAACCTCGCTCTCACAGAACAACGGAACTAAAGCAATTTGTCTACTGACATCAAATTCTGATTTACTTATTTGGAAAGGCGATCGTGGTGCAGGAACGGGACTCGGAGTGGAAGCATTGACGGGAGCTGAAACTGGCACATTTACGCTGGGCGCCTCAGCAGCGGGGAAGTGAGCTGGTTGTTGAGCTTTTAGCTCCAGATCCAGCTCCTTGAGCCTGATTGCTCACTGGTTTTCCAGTTCAACTGCCCGCACCTGCAACAGTTGACTCTGGTACTGCTGTCTTCTCAGTTCTAACTCCAGCTCTTTCAATCTGATTGCCAGCAAAGGATTACTAGGAGACGGAAGATTAGCAGGATCTATGCGAGCCAGCTCCGTGGGTTTGGGTTCCTCCTCCCTCTCATCCACGGAAGCCGGCATTTCAGGTGCAACACCTGCTTCGCGTTCTTCAGGTAAAACCCCCTGCTCAATCAAATGCTCATGGATCACTCCTTTTATTTCTGCTTTCCTCGCACTACGAGCAACCTGAATCCGATACAAATCTGCAATAGCGAACAAATCATCTTTGCGGCAAATATCCAATTGCTGTGCTGATGGCTGGATCGCAAATTGATCTAATTCAAATTTACTGTAGAAGTCATTTCCAATTCCCTCCTCCTTAAAATGAAAACTACTAGGCAAACGCAAACATATAAAGCCAATTTTATGAGTTTTCTTTTCCGTTAGAAAAAAAGAAGTAGGATGAGCCTCCAATTTCTGTTACGACCGTCTAGGGGACTGTGTCATAGCAAAAAAGTGAGTGAAGGAGTCTCACTACCAAAGAGATTAGGAAAACGTATTTTCTTTTTATTTCTGGGCAAAAGGTAAGGGTTCCAACTTCAGAGGTTGACAAGGCCAAAATAATAAACAAAATGGTCTTCGTTTGAGATGAACTAAATTCCTAAGTCAAAATAAAATAAAATAAAACACATAATCCTTCCCTAACTCCCTAACCAAAATATTAGGGAGTGCAAAATATGTACAACAAAAGAAATGGCGTCAAACCTCCTACAGCCCTTAATATGATGAAAAGTGCTATTTACAACAGGTTGTTGTTGGTCTTTCGGCTGCAAGGAGTCGCCACAGCGGAATACCCAGTCTGCACTACAACTTGGCACAGGTTTTACGCCGGATGCTGTTCCTGACGCAACCCTCCTATTTTTATCCATGCTTGGGACCAGCACTGTATCCAGTGGCTGGGGATCGAACCTGGGCCTTCCGCATAACAGGCGAAACACCTACCACTGAGCCACCAGCACCCTATTTGAAACAGGCTTAGGTCATATCTACAGCAAGACAAAACAGTTCTCTCTGGTAAGATACTCAAATATACAAAGGTCGAATTTAAAGCAGAGACGCAATACAAGGACGCACGTGGTGGCACCAAAGGCATCTGAAAGGAGTTTGGGGTGGTCCTTTTATTCTGATTGGTTGATGAGACGAACCAACCGCCACGTCCGGTGAATTATCTGGAGGAACACCCATCTGAAAAACAATCAAGTACCCAGAAAGAACAGCAGAGAGCAGAATAACACAAACTCATAACAACCTGAACAATTTATAATGAATTTTCTATGAATCTGCACTAAAGCAAAAAAAAAAAAGCTTTTCATGTTTGAGAAAGTTATACCTTGTATTACAGGATTTCACTTGTGGTGTATATTTTCGTTCTGACTGTCGAGAAAGGTTGCAATATTTTGTGGTTAATTAGAACACAATGCACAATGCAATAGTGGTTAGTAAAGATGTACAAACTCAGCAGTTGTGGGTTTAAAGTAACAGGAACCCCAGATCCCACTGACTGACCGATTACAAGCAATGTTCACGTTCACAATTTTGGGCGGAGTTCACTGATAAAAAAAACCCCTGAAAACATAAAAGTTGTACAAAACTACAGTTCTAACTGGTGCAACGAGAAAGAAAAATGTCAACTCTTTTTCAGCTTGGCGTTTTGCTTCTATTTTTAGGTGAGTAATTGTTTTTTTTTTTTAAGACAAAATATTAGATTAATTTAAACAAGTGTGTGAACAGTATTTCTAAAATGTCCTTTAAATGTTTTGGACATAAGAATATAATAAGTTGGGGATAAAACACTAATATGACATTACATTATAGGAATATAATCAATCATGGGAAGGTTTGATGCATCCTGATGGGAAGCTGATTATAAATACCAAATATTTCTCAGGCTGAATTTCATAAATTTTTAAATCATTGGCAACCTTAATGACGTGAGGCAAAACTGTTCCTTTAGCCAAATCACTGTTTGTCCAGTAAAAAAAAAAAGTTTCATGATTTCCTTTTTTATGCAAATAATTTTACAAGATTTAATTGACTGAATTTTTATAATAATAATTATTATTATTATTATTTAAGAAGCATGTTTTATTTTCCCGGTAGGAGCTGTGCAGTGCAAGGAGCAGATCTCCAGCGACAACGGCTTCATGATTAAAACATATGAGCATGATGTGCAGGTACTGTACACACAAAGCTCACTTAACAGGTTATTTGATTTTGACAAAATACACTGTTTATGTTTTGTCATTTTCTCTTACACATACAGCGAGGAGACAAACAACAGATTACATGTGTATTGTGCAAGACAATCTTGGAATTAATCTTAAGATCTGTTGGAAGGAAACTCTCAATGGTCTGAGTACACACATCAACTATTAATTAGTTTTAAATTTCCAATAGATTGAGTATGGATTACAGTATCTAATTGTGCTTTTTTTCCCCCTTGTAGGCCAACATCAACGCTGCTCTAAACAAAGTGTGTAACCAAAAAAAAGTGAAAGGCCGAAGAATTTGCATTCAATTTGTTCATAAATACAAAGCTATACTGGTTAAACTCCTCATGAGTGGAAAGGGTGCCCATCAAATCTGCAGGCTTCTCAGACTGTGCATTTTTTTTTAATGGAAAAGTTTAAAATATTTCCATTGTTTGTGCTCATTTTGCTCCTTTATATAGCCAAAAAAAGGGTCACTTACCCTGATGTTATATAATATATTGTCATGAAAGTGACACATAGATATCAAAATCATTACAAGGACAAAATGTATGTATAAAATGTTAATGTGTATTGCATAAAATACTGAATACACATGAATAAATCATTTTCATAGCTACAGTATGAAAACTGGATTTGTTTAGTTGGTGTACTTGATTTAAATGAATAAAAAAATTCATTCAAATAAAATACTAAAATTGTAAAATTATTTGCATTTTAGTAAATATTTCAGCTGTATCAAAAACACAACATCCATGACTAAAAGGTGACGTGTTGCAGCATCACATTGTGATATTATATTGTATAAAGAAAATATTAGGTCAATGATTGTGTGTTAAATATTGCTTTGTACCATGTCACTGGGAGAAACCTGATCACGGATGTAAAAAAAAACAACAACCTGATAGTCTGCACATCAGGTTAGCGTTACACTTCAATACAGTAGCTTCACATATCTCACTCCATCTCTTTTTCCCTCACAAACACACATACAATACACACCCAGCTCTTTTTAGCTCTTTTTGCATTCACGCATTCAATGAGTTTAACATGTAGTGTAGAAAAAAGGAGCATCTCTTTTATATTAATATAGGCCTGTTTTTAGTGTATGTAGTGGATACTAAGTACAATAAAAATATGGAATTAGTGAGTAACTCTGGAGCTTTGACTTTCTTGTTCACACACCGTATAAGTAATGAAGAAAACACGT
This sequence comes from Leiocassis micropogon, assembly GCA_028565275.1. Lineage (NCBI taxonomy): Eukaryota > Metazoa > Chordata > Actinopteri > Siluriformes > Bagridae > Leiocassis > Leiocassis micropogon. The sequence goes on along the minus strand of JAOVVA010094416.1, from coordinate 8,127 downwards.
AGGGGTGTGCAGTTAAAGAAAAAATAATCAATGATGTTACAGTTCCACACCAAAGGTAATTGATTTCCTGGTAACACAGCGTCCTGGACTGTTTTACTTTTCTTACAGCAGTTTTTCCAAAGATTACAGCTTTTTATTTACAAAGAATAACAAATCATATTTTTATTCATTTTTTTCCAACACCTGCTGCATGATTAAGTGTTTCACTGAGAGAATGCAAATGATGAAATTATGTATAATAGTCTGCAAAACTTTATTTTGTTTAAATATTTTTTAAAATATACTGTAGGGATAACAGATTCATACTGTTTCTAATTAGACCATAAAATTGTTTTCTGGATATTTAAAATATCCTGATTTAAAGTCAATGTGCGTGTGAATGTTGACCAGAGGTCCTACCACTGTCCAACAAAATAGGAATAAATACAAACTGGCCTAAACGGTCCCTAGAAGGACTACAGAGGTTCTTGGATGGATGGATGGATTTAAAGTCAAATCATATTTAATTTGATAAACAGGACCATGTATTTAGGCTGTGAGTGGCACCTACAGTATATGACATTTGAAGGCAAGTGACCACCGATATCCACTATCAGTTAAATAGTGAAGATGCAGTTTTGAAACAGTGACAGCCAACAATATCAGAAATAATAAATCAAACCTTGCTCCTACAGCACTGCAAATCAAGCACAGATTCATACATTTCTCCACCATGCAGCAGGAAATTAACAAATGTTCCATGAGCATCATCCATGACACACACATTAAAATTATTCTCCCGAGCACCAACAAGGAGGCTTGTTTGTAAATTATTATAAATTGCCTCGACTTACTTTTTATCTTTAGAGGTAAGACTAAGAGTAGGGCAGAATTTTTCTTTAATTATTTAATTACATTTTACTGCCTCCTCCGCAATAAAAACACTTTCATCCTCTCTCCATTTTCGCCTTCCAAACAAGAAAAAGAGGATCTTGATGAGCAAAACCAAATTTTTATTACTGCGCAGGACATCTCAGCTACACACACACGCACACACACACACACACACATAGTGTCTGTAAAAGTGAGCTGCTTCCTATTTCTCACGGCTTGTATTTACACACACTCTATCACATATACATTGACACATATTTACACATATGTTGGTTTTGGTCGCCTCTACACTGGGTTGTTTCTCTTTGCTTGTGTCTCTGTCTATAAATCATACCAAATAAGGAGAACAAGAAATACAAGTTCAGCATACAGACAGTCCTTCTCAGAGAAAGAAAGTTCATGTATAGAATACAGAGCTCTGGTCATCTAGTATCAGGCTTTAAAACGTAAAAATTATACTTTTCCCCCCTTTTGTCCTTAAGACAACATAACAAAGCATGACATTTTAGCATGATTTTTCCTTACCAGAGTACAGAATTTGATATACACTTACATATTTAGGGGGTTGACTTGTAATAAAAACAACTTGTGCAAAAAACATCAGTAACACGTCTTTCCAAATAGGTAATTAATGTGAACATCGTCAGTTAAAACATTAAGTACAAAGTAGATATATTGCATTTTTTTTTGTATGGTGAGGAATGAATGCATTTGAAATACAATGGTCAAGCTATTGATTTAGCAAAAAAAAGCATGTCTCTTATGAACAAACAATCTACTCCTGCACATAAACTGTGATTTTCATCCCCATGCCTTTGAACACCTGCCTACTGTAAGTATTCGTGTTTTACATGACACCACTTAAGTTGGTCTAATCCACAACCTCTTTTAGGCATGCTTACATTTTTCACAGCAGTGGTTTTTCATATCAAACTATGTTTCAAGGCCTCATGTCTTGTGCTATGTTGTTTAGTCACTAAGTAGTACAAGAATCTTCTATTTTCCTTCATGATGGCACATTGTCCTGTGTTCTTCTGCTGCAGATTGAGTTCGTTGTAATCTTTGTCATCATTGTCATTGAGTGTCATTGTTGTCAAGTCCAGGCATGGATTGTAGTCTATAGCTTTGGTATCTGGGGGCCAGATATCTGGATAAGGGTCATAAGGGCTATTGTTAAACGGTGGAAGATTTTCTTCTCATCATCATGCAGTTTCACACGCTGATACTTCATCTTTTCATTAAGGGCCGTTTCAAGCAGCCTGACGCACAGAATGATACATAACCCATATAGCGTTAGGACACCGATGACCATTATGACGGCAACCGTTGCTGACTTTATCATGCGCTTCCACCTTCCAAACCACTGACAATGTCAGTGCTGCCATAATTAGGAACTTCATTTTGCTAAGGGCTTCTGTGATACTCACACAGTGAGGACAATACTGAGCATGGCTCCACAGGATGCACTTAAGTGTTTTTGATGGGTTACAGTGTTAGGAACCAGGAATGATGTAATTCCTTTGGAATGATTTATTAAACTACCTAAACTTCCACAGTAAGCCGTTGCCCTTCTTGACATTTGTTGATGCTCGGAGTGCAGGCATGCCCTTTTATGCACTCGTCAGACCTCACAGGGGCTTCGAAACACTGTGTGCTCTATGTGTCTGTTTTTTCTGTTTTTTTCTTGTAGTTGTCCCTCGTTGTCGGGCTTCAGGCACTCTTTTACAATGGCTGGCATGTATGCACATTGCTCTTTCGGGTACCTTCACTGTGGTCTGCATCGTCAGCAAGATCTGGAATGGGCCAAGCCACCCTTTAGCTCTCCAGCTTTTCCTCCTGAAGTATTTCACCACAGTTCAGTCACCTGGCTTCAGGTCGTATAGGTCGGCCTGTGAAGGCTCAGCAAGGGCGTCTGTCACCTGTTTGTGGACTTCAGACAAAACAGAGGACAGGTTTGCACAATAAGCCAAAATTTTTTCATTAAGAGTTGTTTCAATCAGTCTGGTGTTTAAACCCCTGACTGACGGGATGATGCAACACCCACAAAGTGTTAGGACACCAATGACCACTATGACAGCAACCATTGCTGAGCTTATTTTGCCCTTCCACCCGCCAAACCATGATTCTAGGAAGTCGGTAATTGGGTCGCTTACGCCAGAGTTCCCTATAAGTTTGCTATCCAGCTCGGTCAGCCTATGCAATGCCTTTGTTATGGTCTTGTTTCTCCTACAGTTACATTGATCATCAGCGGGACGCTTCCTGAATAGGTGTTTGCCCCCTTTATCCTTGTCACTCCCACTGACAATGTCAGTGCTGCCATAATTGCGAACTTACTTTTGCTGTTGGAGAGATTGGGTCTCTATAATACTCACACAGTGAGAACAGTACTGAGCATTCTCGAACAATATGCATTTGAGTGTCTTTGGAGTTGGACAATGTGTTACACTGCCCAACAGTGAGCTGTTGACCTTCTTGTTTTTTTAATGCTCGGGGTACTGACATGCCCTTTTACACACTCGTTCCATCAACTCCCAACACCAACGCCTCACCTAATTACTAACACACCTGAGACTAATTACTAGACACTGATAGAAGCGATAATACGCTCTATGTGACTTGTTTCAGTGTCCTAACCAACCCTTTTGTTACTTGCATGCTTTTTTTCGGATTTTGAAATAGTTCGTTTTCTCGTTTCTGAGTTTAGCCTGATCCAGTTTATGCCTGTTGCACATCACCCGCCGACTACCTGTTTTGTTTGACATGTTCCTTGAATTGTATGTTAATACTGTAAATATCTTACCTGCACTTGCGTTCTCCAAGTCTGGGTTCTAACTCCAGCAATAACGGTGTTAGAACCTCTGTTGAAATTAGTTAACTTTTCACTGAGCAGTGGGTATGTTCCAAAATCTTTTAAATAATCAGCCATTAAACCACTAATTAAGAAACCTGACCTTGACTCCTGTCAGCTGTCCATCTACAGGCCGATATCAAACCTCACCTTTATCTCGAATATCCTTGAAATATATATAATTAGTGAGAAATTCTGGAGCTTTGACTTTAAATAAATGATGCAACACTTGACTGTGTGATGTTAAATGAAAATAATCAATGATCTTACAGTTCCACACAAAAGTAAATTTATTTCCTGGTAGCACAGCATCCTGGACTGTATTATTTGTCTTACATTTGTCTTGCATTTTTTCTAAAATGTACAGCTTTTTATTTACAAAGAATGACAAATCATTCATTTATAGTAGCATTTAATGCCATGGATGGTTCTGGACAATTTGCACAAATCCATTTTACATGAGTAAAAGTAGCGATAGCCTAGGTCAAATATTGCTTAAATAAGAATAGAAGAATCACTTCAAATACTAACCACCACTGTGATTATGTAACACAATGTCATGCACAAATGTACAGATATTATTTTGTAGGATGTATTGAAGTGAAAATTAAGACTATCCACTAGTAAAAGAAAGTCAAATAAAGTACTGATACATGAAAACTTGTTACAGTACTTAATTACAGTACAATACAGGTTCATATACTCACTAATGAAGAATCTATGGTGCCCCAAAAAGCATTCGTACACTTAAGGCTCACATTTCACTAAATTAGACAACAAGGGTAAAAATAACCATAAGGACACATTTCAAGCAAAACTTTTCACCAAAAATTAAGCATGTTTAGAAATATACGAATAAGAGATTCATAGTGTTTATAATTAGACCAAAAGTGTTGGTCTATATATTTTAAATATTTGGTTAAAAGTATATGGTTTAAAGTCAAACCATAGTTAATGTGATAAACAGGATCATGTGGTTAGGCTGTGAGTGGCATCTATTGTATATGACGTTTGAAGGTAACAGACATCCACTCAGTTCTCTCAGGTCCAGTTGGTTAAAAAATGACAAGCCACCTTTGCAAGCAATCTGCACGTATATTAAAATATTAAAATGGACCAAAAGGTCTGTCCAGAAGAGCTGAAACAAAAAAAGGACATACCAATAATCAGCAGTGAGAACACTACAGATCAGAGCAGAAAAAGAAAAAAAAAAAAGAGAGAAAGAGAGAGAGCATTTTCAGATTTTCATTTCAGATCATTCACTTAAATCTTAGCTGGTTTGCATTTATTAACATTATTTTGTGAGTATGAAGAACCACTATTAGAGAACCATATAACTAAAAGACAATATGTTTAATGATGTCCATTGACATAACAGTAAGACACTCAGAGCTGTTGAACACCTTAGGAAACAGGTCACAAAATATTAATTTAAGGTTGCTAATAATTTTGAAACCTGCATTTTTATGATGGGGGGGGGGCTTTCCATGTTTGAGAAAGTTATACCTTACAGGTTTTCACTTGTGGCGTGTATTTCCGTTCTCATTGTCGAGAAAGGTTGCAATATTTTGTGGTTAATTAGAACACAATACACAATCCCGTTAAAGTAACGGGAACCGCAGATCTCACTGATTGACTGATTACGTGCAATGTTCACGTTCACAATTTTCCAAAACCAAGTGGGCGGAGTCTGAGTTCACTGATAAAAACCCCCTGAAAATTGTACAAAACTACAGTTCTAACTGGTGCAAGGAGAAAGGAAAGGAAAATGTCGATTTTTTTTCAGCTTGGTGTTTTGCTTCTGTTTTTAGGTGAGTAATTGTTTTGATTTTTAAAGACAAAATATTAGATTAATTTAAACAAGAGTGAAAAACGTATTTCTAAAATGTCCTTTAAATGTTTTGGACATGAGAATATAATAAGTTTGCGATAAAACACTAATAGGACATGACATTATAGGAATATAATCAATCATGGGATGGTTTGATGCATCCTGATGGGAAGCTGATTTTCCCATATTTTTTAGAAATTTTTATTCCCATATTATTTTCCCATAACTGCATGAAGTGGGTTTTTGTTTGTTTGTTTGTTTGTTTGTTTGTTTTTTTTCAGGGAAAATGAAGTGAGGCAACAAGTTTTCTTTAGCCAATTCAATGTAATGACAGTATTTTTGTGCTCTGATGAACATGTGGCATAAATATTGATACCTTTGAATAAAATTTAAAATCAGTACAAAATTTCATCCTTTTTAAAAAAAAAAAATTGTTAATAGTTATTTGTCAGAAATTGTCCTTTTGTCCTATTTCCAAGTTACAAAGTGCTTTCATAAGTATTGAATTAATACTTACAGAAAACATCACCATATTAATGATTATACATTTCTAAAATTCTGTTTTGTAAAAAAAAAATTGCTTGTTGCAATGTTGCAAGAAAATAATGCACTGTGCTGTTATACATCCAATGTGGCACTAAAAAAAGTTTAGTGATTTTCTTTTTTTTTTTAATGCAAATTATTTTACAAGATTTAAGTGACTGCTTTATGAATTAAAATTTTTTTAAGCATGTTTTATTTTCCCGGTAGGAACTGTGCAGGGCAAGGAGCAGATCTCAAGTGACAATGGCTTCATGATTAAAACAAACGAGCATGATGTGCAGGTACTGTATACACAAAGCTCACTAATCAGGTTATTTGATTTTGACAAAATACGTTGCTTATGTTTGGTTATATTTCTCTTACACACACAGCGAGGAGGCAAAAAACCGATTACATGTGCTTTGTGCCAAACAGTCGTGGAATTAACCTTAAGATCTATTGGAAGGAAACTCTCAAAGGTCTGAGTACACACATCAACTATTAATTTGTTTTTGTTTGGTTCCCTTGTTTTGTCCAATTATTTGACATTACAGTTTTTATTTATGTAAATACAGAACACAAATTAAAGTGTCAGAGCATCTCACATCAACGTTTATAAATATCGGTTTTAAGCTCTGTTTGACTATTTAACCATAAATGCAATACTTACTGCTCAAACTAAATCCAGGTACCAAAAACACTTGGTACCACTTTGACTTTGATGCTGTCAGATACGAACAGTGTGCAGGTCAACCCAGTAGTAATTGTTTACTTAATTTACTTTTGAGCAGTACAAATAGTGTGGCTATTAGTATTATTTAAGTAAAACATTTTAATTACTTTTACCACTAGATAAAACCCTGACCATGTTTCAAATTAGATTTTACAATTTATCTCATGTTCTCATACTTCCACCAATACAGTAGATTGAGTATGGATTACAGTATCTGATTGTACTTTTCTTTTTTCTTGTAGGCCAACATCGAGTCTGCTCTAAACAGAGTGTGTTACAAAGTGAGAGACCAAAAAGCTTGCACTGAATTTGTTCATAAATACAAAGCTAAACTGGTTGAATTCCTCCTGAGAGGAAAGGGTGCCAATCTAATCTGCAGGCTTCTCAGGCTGTGCAGATTTTTTTAAATGGCAAAGTTTCGGATATTTCCATTGTTTGTGCTCATTTTGCTCCTTTATTTAGCCAAAAAGTCCACTTAGCCTGATGTTATATAATAAATGGTCATGAAAGTGACACATAGATATCAAGATCATTACAAGGACAAAATGTATGTACAGTATAAAATGTTAATGTGTATTGCATAAAATACTAAATTAATATCCCAAATATTTATGCATGAATACACATGAATAAATCTTTTTCATAGCCATAAGAACTGGATTTGTTGTACAGTACATGATTCAAATACTGAAATGATTATTTAATTATTTAAAATTATTAAATAAAAAATTGTTTCATATTAAAAAATAAATAAATAAAAATAGACAACACACAGGCATAATTGTGAGTAAAATAAAGATCAAACTGGAGAAAAACATCGGTAAATATTGCTTCAGGCACCAATACAAACTACCAGATACAACTTACGTTCGAAAAATGTATATGTGACAAACAAAACTGGAGTAATGAGCATGGGTAACCATTTATCAGACACAAGAATAAGAAAGCAAAGAAAAAGAAAATGCACAGAAAGACAGAAGCTCCTGAGAACTGTTTTATTTTCTGATGAATCCAAAGTTTTAGAGTTAGGAAGTGTGAAAGCATTTTGGATGCAAATTTGCATAAAATGATAAATAAATTATTAAAGCGACTAAAGTAAATATAGCAGATCTATTGCATGCAATGGAGAAGAAATGATACGAGTAGTGATGCTCTACGGGAGATTTACTGAAGATTTTGTAGGTTGATCTTGGAGGGAAATTCCACTAAACCTTTTACAGAAACTGACTGCATGTACAACACTTGTACAAATATTACCATTTCTATTTTTTTAACCATTTCAAATGTGGCTTAAATGTACAAATACATTGTGAGGACAGC